>JTDE01000788.1:32439-172611 GCA_014338405.1 Paragonimus skrjabini miyazakii
AATTCGTTCAGTCGACACGTGAATATAGACAGCCACTACATCAGCTTCGTTGACACTTTAACGAAAAACGAGCGAAGATAGACCGACAGACGAACACGGTGAGCGGCAGTGCAATCACATTCCGACACATTTATTTGTTTGATAACGGATCCTAGTGTGGATTTGAAACGTCACAATAAATCGTTCACTACTCAGTGTTTGCCCTTTTAATACCTTATATATATATACATATATATATATATATCAGTATCATTGTTGGATTAGAAACGCTATATTAGTGTAATTATTATGGCTGATTAATAGAGAAAATATAAAGCTACTGTACTAAGAATGAAATCACTAGGGAAAAATAAAAGCCTCAGAAAATAATTTTTATATGATCATGTTGTAAAAACAAAATGATTGAAACAAAAGCAAAAAGGCTTGCACTTAAAAGGAAAGAGGGTTGCACATAAATTCAATCACCCTACTATAGCTGCTGTTCACAGTTAAATGTCCATCGTATGTACAACTCTTCGTGACTGGTAGTCAAACTTAACTAGATGAGTTTTCGAACATGGATGCTCTGTTTTACATATTTGGTTTGTCTTTACTTCTTGGGATCCCAAATAGCGTTGGCCTGCCATAATTGAAAAACGTTTCTTTTTGTACACTTAAGGCGAGCTCTTCACAACTATGAGTGAGATATCAGAAATACTCAAGGATTGCTCGCATTTTGGTTTGGCATGATCTCACTGGCGAAGCTTTGGGTAAGGACACATTGGATAGACAGAAAGCCGAACGACTATCCTTCAAAAGAACCAAGTAGTATCAAGTTTCGGTTGAATTCTGTGAAACACATGTAGAGAAATTGCTGTGCGGTCTATCTGGATAAGATTGACCATCCGAAGTGGATGTATGAGAAATCATGTGGGAACGTTTCATATCACTGTCTTCAGACCAGCTGGTGTTACCAGACGATAATGGTGGACTTTCTTGTTTTGTGGTGCTGATGGAAGTGATCTGGTTTTTCGGATGTGTGCTACTAACTGTCTGTCCGGTGAAACGAAGTCTGGTACGATCCGGTGTGCTTGTTTGTATTGGAGTTTCTAAAATAAAAATCAAAGGTAATTTCACATTGTGGACTGAAGTGCCGCTTATAAAATGCACGTATAGTATCAAAAAATGGTTTTATGCCGACTAACGGAAAATTTTCTATCTCACAATTGAATATAGTATTCACAACCCAGTACCCTGCCTGTTCTTCAGAAGTTATCTTTAGATTACGAAAGATACTGACTAGAGGTTAGATTTAAAATGAACCCAAAACATGTGGTTATCTTCTGTCTGATTGTACAAACGCAACAAATTAACGAACGTCAGTTTTGTAGCTTCACCTTCCAAAAGTACACTTCTAATCAGATTTTGATGTTCAAACACTATGCAAGAAATTCTCCGCCGCACAATAAGCTTGATGTTCATTCACGAAGCCATTGACCTGTGAAACGTTTGCTCGGTAATCACGAAAATCATATTCATTGTTGCTGACCCTGCTGAGGTCATCTGCTGTATAAATGCCAGCCTCTTCAGGCGTTAAATATAGTGTCTAAGTGCACCTCCTTTGTGTAATTTGGGTGAAGAATGTGTACGGAAGGTGTGCAGGCAGTCAGGGGCTCTACTCAAGTCATTTGAAGTCAAAACATCAACTTATTCAGTCGAATTAAAAACGTTATCGCTAGTATAAGAACGATATATGCAGAGTGAGTAGCACCTTCCCAAACAAAGTTTTATAACCAAACCATAATAGGAGGAAGCGAAACAAGCATAAGTTCATTGAACGGTAACTGATTTCAGTAGATGATCTGGTGTCGTCACATTTGAAGCGACCAATTTACGGGATGCCTTAGTCACTATCTCTTGACTTACGCTGGTTAGGCAGACAGTTAATTGTTTAAGCTGACTGTTTTAGACGGCAAAAATTCCAGACCGAAGGAATTAAATAACCGAAAATAGTTCGTGTGTAAATCTGCTGCAAGTAACCCTATGTTTTGACAAAGTGTACTGGCACAAAAGTGGTCGCTTAATATCACTAATCGTTGAAAGAAATGCTACTGATCTCGAAAAGGATGTCTAGTCGTTTACAAAAGAGCCTGCTGAAACTTCGGGCGGGTGGTACAGTCAAAACGGATTTATGCAAGCCCGCGAAAACTTCTTCAGCGCCTATTTAATGGTTAACAGGTAGTCTAACTGTGTTATACATCGGGTTCGTCTCCCGAGCTGGAGCCCTCGTGACTCACAGAATCGGTGGCTGGAGACGTTAGGTGAGATGACGACTAATCGAGCTCAGTGGCATTAGTGTTGCCGAGCTGTCTGTGAGTGTGTTTAATGACGCGGGGCAGTGAAAACCGTAAGGAGCTGTCTTGCTGATGACGCCTTATTTTCACTTACGGCTCGGGTGTGTTTGCAAGGTGTAGGGAACTTGATGTTAGGTGTTTGAATATAGACGTAGGTAGTCAGGTTTTTCTCCGTCCCCCTCTTCTCCCTTTCTCTCTCTTTCTATAAAAGGGTTTTACTTTTTTCTTTCCTGGTTATATGGCAGTTAAGCATCACCGTAAACCACTGATGTATTGCTATGATGACGATAATGACAGAAAGTCGATGAGCAGTGCGATCGTCACACATTTCGCTGATACCGACCACTGTATGAATGCTACCAGAGTATTTAGAACCGCCAACCGACTTGCTAGCAATAAACCTAGGACGGTCTGCCAGCGCATTTTGGCAACCTCTGAATCAACAATAATCAAATCATGTATCCCGAACCTGCGCTTTCGGAAGTAATTTGTTCAGTATTCACAAACTTCTTGACCACAGATCGATCACAAACCTTCCAACCACACAAAACGTTTGACTCCGATTCCGTGACAAAGCATTCAGTTAGTATCTCTATTCGGTTCCAATCAACTGTATGGTTTTTTGTGTTTGTTTTTCAATCCACCTGTTTAACTAACTTCATGGACTGTGCAGTCTGTCTCATGACAGATTTATCCGAAACCACTTGTTTAGGAAGGAACCATCAAAAGCAGTTGTTCGTCACACAGTTGCAAAACCTGAACGAACACAGAAAGCACTGATTCAGATTCCTTTAGAGATTAGAAGTGAGGTGTTTACCCAAATATTCCAGAAACGTCCAATCGGTTGCTTGGTTTCTTTCACAATTTTCGACAAAGACGGATGCCATCGTTCGTAATGTTCAGTTTGCAGGATTCGAGAAAAAAATTTATATAAGGTATACATTACAGATATACATTAACCCAGTAATCATTATTCCAGGACGAATTAGGAAATTCACTTTTGTTGTGTGCATTTCAGTGTTCACTTTTTGTGCGATACTTGATTAATGTCAGTCATTTGTTGAAACACCGTTTTTCATTCATCCCTACATTTGTCCTTTATTCGTTCACTGGACTGCGATAGATTGAACAGTTCCGTAATTAGACCGAATGTTCTTGTCGTAAGTTCTTTTAGGTCCAACAGTTAACGATACTAAAGTGAAACAATGCGACATTCATTTTGGTTGCCAGATGACAGTTCGTACTTAAACTGAGCCACCATCACGTTACATTGTAGGTTTGATGATGTTTTCTTTCATCATAAGTCAAATTCGAACTCAGTATCAATTGAATCCTTTCACGAACTGGGGTGTACAAAATCATACGCCAAAGATGCGAAAAAAGTAACCAAACGTGTTCACGGGCTAAACTCTTTTTTTTTGCCCCGCAATAAATGGCATATTAGTGGTTTTGTCAGGTTTTAGCCTTCTGTTCAGTCACTTATGTAGAACCGACCATAAACAGTTGCTACCAGGTGGTACACTGTTTTGAGCCCTGCAGTTATTTTGTACGATAAACATGTTCGACCGTGATTGTCTTCCCTGTACCTCAGCGATCACTGACTGAAACAGCTAGTTTGGTCATTATAAGACAAATGTAGCAAGTGATATCCATAAGAATCGTGATCGAGTTTCATTGAAGAAGGTTATCTGTAGGAATCATCGTTCAATTGCTAACATTGCTTCATTAGTTTAATCGGGAATGACTGCACCCACTGTAGTGCGTGGGTTTATGAATGGGTGGTTAAGTACATTATAATATCAACTGGAATGATATCCTTGACGCTGAGACGTACAACATTACCTTTTACAAGGTCCCCACAATAGACAACTTCTTAATAAGTGCAAATTGTGTCATTCCCCAAGATGTTCACTATAGAAAGAGATGGAATAATCTCTCCATGAAGACCGCCTTCGCACGAGAGTCGCCAAGTCCGTAGAAGATGTATAAGTATCATTCTGTGTGTAAGACTGTCTGCTGTCTTGATGCCTACCGTCCGAAAGTACGTCATCCATACATATCGGCAGGCCTTGTAGACGCAGGTTGGCTAATAAAGCGACATCGAAATCTAGATAGACAAACCATCATGCGACATTAATAAGTAGGAAGATTGTCGCTGGATTCTACTTGTCATATCCACAAACGATTGCACATACGTCAGTATGGGCCTGAAGTTGCACTAGTCTACAAAACGGAATGCCGCTGGCGTCTGCGGACCCGTAGTCAACATTATGTCAGTTAAGAATGCTCCTGTTGGTATTCTCTTCATTGGCTTTTTAGAGGTCACTATCAGACAGAATGGCAGTGAATAGTTCTGCCAGTGCCCCACAAATCGATCCAGCCGGTTTGGGAGTTTTTTGGTTCCACTGCAGATGCTGGGTTACATGGTTGAATCGCAATGAAAGGGAGTAGAGTTCACTGACAAACGAAATTTGACCGATTCAGTGAAATTCCATGGAGACCGTGTAGTTGTGTTAACTCGGAGATTTCTGACAGCCAGACGAACCGCAGTTATGTTAGCAGCTGATTTTTGTCGTTGTTGTCGATCTTCCCTGGTCAGTGCTCTTGAATTCATCTGGGCCAGGGACAAGTTATATGACTCACATAGCTTGTTGAACAGTTACGAAAAAACAGACAAACCTTTAGGTAGTTGGTCAATACCATTTTCATAGATTCAAAGTGATAACTGGTGGGCCAGTGAACGAAATGTGAAACTTGGTTGCAGTTCTGAAGAGAACGAAGAAATACTGTGTTATCTATCCTAGCAATATGTCCTATTCGAAACGTAGTTTGATGCGAGTGAAAACTTGAACTTTTGGAGTCTTTTAGGTTAATAGAGCAGGTTCGACAGGGTCGTCTGTCAAACATTCTGGGTAATTGGTCTCTACCAGAATACATTTCACAATCAGTGGGTTGTGATTCAAGACAACCGGTAAATATATTTTCATAAATCTGTCTGCAAGACATTTAATTAGATTTTGTGTATAGGTTGAGCTCAGAGAATTGTAAAAACGGCTGAGTTGACCTGGTCATAATCCACATAGGATCACCTCGAACAAAGACTATCCCTTGTAAGGACAAAGTTTCATAATCCCCTAAATGTTTGCTACTGAACGAGTTAGAACAAATTCTAAGAGCACCGCCCAGTCAATCAAAGTACTCATTGTTTACTGCCTTCGTGAGAACTGGCTAAGGCAGTTGTTTTGTATATATTGATATGCTGCATAACTGCAGTGCCGCTACCAAGGAATCACCGACAGAGCAATGCTCCATACAGTTCCAACAAAAGAAGAGGTAAAGTCGTAAACCTAGTTAAAAGGAGTAGGTAGGTACTAACCGAAAGCTGTATAGTGTGGTAAATAAAAACTTATGTAACCGTTTCCCGTAAACCAACTGGAATTAATCAACTGTGACATGAAGCCTATTGAAAAAGTATTTACACAATTCGAATATCACTCATAAATAATCACAACTGTCGCATTCCCATGGACTTTCCAGTTAGCCCCTTTTGGATAGGAGTACCATACTCGAGTTTCGTTCTTGTTAGAGCTCGCCGATTGTGCATATCCTCGTCACGGCCTCGCTTTCATGACGTAACCGTGTTGACCACTGCGACATTGAACTCACAAAAGAATTTACTTGAAATGACTATGAACTAAAAATTATGACAATCGTCGCGAATAACAGTTCTTTTGCTGTAGTTCCAAAAGTAACATAATGTCAACCTGTTTTTGTTCCCTGGCTGGTTTGCCAGTGTTTAGAATAGTGTTGATGACGGACAAAAGAAACAGCGAAATAGTAATTGAATACTTTTTTGAATTATAATGGAGGGTTATTTTATCCAGCGCTGCAACTTAGTTACACTAGGAGAGCAAATTTACAAAGTGAAGAACTTAGTGAAAATGCTGACAGTACTGCAGTGCAAAAGGCGAGAAACTGGAATTCATGATAGTTGGAGTAAAACTACATCCTCACTATTTTAGAAGCAACGGACGTGCACTAAGTAGTGTATAATATTTAGTGAAGTGCAGAACGTGACCGGCAGGTGCAACGTTCTAAGATTGGTTGATAAGCCTCTCTAATGGGTAGTCAAAAGAAAATTTTGATGCTATTGGGTGAATGCACATCAGTAGCAACAAGCTTTCTTTCTTTCCCTTAAATGAAGCTTTTGGATGGACAGAGGAAATCAATATGCGGCGAGTACTTTTGGAACCATACATTACATTAGTTCTTAGGAAGATGGCAGCAAAAAACGACCCAGGAAATGGTTGATAATTTTCTGCTCTCCTTTCTAATTTCCTACGTAACCTTCTTGGTCATTAGTTATTTAATGAGTACATGCAAGCGATATATATATATATATTTCGAACGTGTGTTCTACATGTATCAAACTCGTAAGTGATGAGTGCCGATGGTTGTCAGTCCTCGCTTTACGAAGATGATTATATTAGTCATATTTTACTAAACCATATGAGCTGAGAACAATAGTTATTGGTGTATACCTCGTTTTCATTCGGACGGTTTGCTCTGTGTTCTCTTACGTGTATTGGGGCACTTTGCTCGATAAGCGTGAATCATATGGGAGATAAACTGGAGGGAAACCCGATGTTGAAGATACCAACTTATGTGAAGTAACCCAATTCTTCAAGAAAGCAAACAGCTGTCTTCAATCAGTCAGCCAATATGCGCCATATTACTGCGTAAATCTTTTTCTGGAATTGACAATACTTAAAAAGTGATCAATAGGTTTGACTTTAGAAAGGTAACACCGGAGACTCCTGCAATGCTTTGTAATATCCCTTCCATGATAGTCTGTATGAAGAGATTTACCTTATTGTAAACTGTTCACGTCAAAACAGATCGTAAGCGTTAGCGAAAACGCTTCAAGTCACATTAAATAATCACTACAATTTATGTATCATAAGGGGTAGTTTTCCAACTGCTAACATGACTATATCTCTAGCAAACGAAAGATAGAGAACTCGATCTGAACCACAGAAATTTAATTCACAAATATTTTACTGGTCAGGAGCAGTCAATCTCAAATAAAAGTTAACTACTGATTAAGTTTTTTAGCTAATTCAAGTGAAATGGGGCTAAGACTGGAATTATTTGAAGATTATAAGAGAAATAATAGGATAGGACCAGTGTAAGCAAAAGTATCTACTTATTGGTTAAGAATTTATTCGTTTATTAACAATGTAGCAATAATATTGTTTGATTCTATCAGTGGAGATGGGTTGCGTCATTTAAAAGTTTGGATGCAATGTTTCTGCACGCCACACTGTGTTGGGACAGAAAAGCTCATAAAATGTTCAAGGGAAGTTCAATTGTAGTACGACAGAAAATATATAGATTTATTAAAAGTATCAACTTCTTAAAAATTAGACTCGTAAAAGCAGTTAGTTAACGGTGAACTACGAACAGGAACAGAAACTCATTGATAAGTCAACTGATTAGATAATGTTACGGAGCTAAAAGTTAAGACATCGTACGTAGCGGAAAACTATCTGATTTTGGCAAAACCTTCCGTAACATAATGATACTGTTTCAGTTTGTTAAGCAAAATGACGGTAATATGAGTAGCCCGAAGAAAACTTTAAATAAATCCTTTTTGCTTACAAACGAAACAACAACTCAAAACTGATGTATGCGAAGCAGGTAATTCATGTCGAACAATTTGGGAATTAACCAGGGACAACATACTGCGAATAACAAAACGTTATAAAATAAAAACAGTGCGGTTGTTGAAAATCGTCTCATTCTTACTCATAGCTCAAGTGTTTATTTGAAAGATTGAGATACCTCGATCATGAATTAGGTTCTACCCATTCACCTTCTTCAGTTCGAATCCACTTGCCCTTCTCTTTGAAATTCAACCGTCTAGACAGGATATCGTCCTACTGTCATCGGTGGTGAGGTTACTGGTATATATACAACCAAAATAAACCACCAACAAAATCCTGGTATGTAAGTAGTAGTCTCTATCCGTATCAAAGTACATCCATACTTAAATCGTAAATCAAGTTTGTGAGATAGCGCCCACATAAATAAAAACTTATCAATTTTATTGTCACGTACCTAACAGTCTAAACTCCAAGGCCGTTACAAACCTGAAATTGTATGAACCGCTATGTATTCAAAGTTTATTGTGAATTCCACCTTAATAAGTGAAATACGACTGTGTCGATGAATAAACAGTTCGTGTGAACACGGAGCGCATAAGAAACTTGTACTCACACATAAATCTGAACAACAGTTCTCTGGTCTTATCAGCAACACCATGAGAAGCACACGTAACGAGTAATATTTCGTGTAGTAGGAACATACAATAGCATATTTTGTCTAAGTGAATAATTATTTTCACAGAGTAAAGGAATGCACAGATTGAAGGGACAAAAAGTGTGGAGGTCAGCCATCAAATTGACCACAGCTCCGGAAAAAATGTTCTTGAACACACAGAGAGGACTGTGGCTGTGGCTGGAGAATGCTGTTTTGGATTATCCGAATACACATAGTGAGGAGATCCGGTTTGGGTAGTGTTTTGTTATAAACGAAGTTGAATGTCTAGGATCAGCGAAAACTTTGATTTGTGATATAATCCACTTTATATGACTGGCTAATTTTCAGTCTGACTTCTTAACATAGCTTATACTACAGCTACATGAGTAGTCGTACAGATAATTAAAAGTGACAGCTTGCTTGTAAGCAGCTCAGCAAGCAAGTCTTGCTTTGTGCAGAATACACTATATATATACTCTTGTGGCATTATAGGTATGGTGAATGTTTGGTCGCCATTACTTGGCCGTTCTCTGGGAAATGAAGACAAAAATATAAGGCTCTTTATCATCAGAATTTCGAGGGAAGCAAAAGCGTTACAGTTTTACACGAATAGCAATGGATTCTTTTAAAATTCAAAAATTGTTTGTTAGCCGCATAATTTTTTGCTTTCATAAACAAGTTGTTTTCATTTACCAACTAACTGCTTACTTTTTAGTGTCTCGTTTTAAACCAATATTTACCTTCCGGTCAGTCTCCCTAACACCCTACTTCACAACCTCCGGCCCGTGTGTCATCGAGACTGTCTGTAGCTAACAACATGTTCATCACTTATATGTATTTAAGAACTGTTACTGTAGAAGACGCCTTATCAGTCTTTTCTACAAATATCTTCAGAAGACGATTGCTTTCAAACAATGAACTACACTAACACTTATGAGTAACCACCCGGTTAAACGCCAGTCTACTATGCAGGAAGTTTTCAAGCTGATTTAACTTCAGAAAAAGACAGGAAGTTCTGATAAGCGCTAATTCAGAAGGGTGCCAATACCCGCTAACAAAATAGAGAAATCAAGGAATCCATATAAATGTAAAAGTCGCAAAAATATGACCGTTTTTGATATGTTATTAAACTTTGGAACGTATACGAACAACTTATTGTGTCTCAAAACTCACCGTCGTTCGAACGAAATCACCGAGAAATATGCCAAAACACACTCAACATAAAAGGACGCAAGTCACGTAGCAATAAGTTTGAAACTTTTTTCTGCTCTAACATAATCAAAACAAAACACAATAGCAATCATGTGATTGTCATTGCTGCCCTACTTCGTTTTTTAATATGGTCGTGTAGGTTTTCTGTTAGGCATATGTTTCTTTCAATCTTCCTACAAAACGGGATGGAACTACAACTCACCCTTAGACAACTGTGACATGCTGGTTGATTTACTCGTTGGAGGTCGTTTTTCCTCACCCTCAGGACAGAAATAGCGCGGATTGTAACTACTTATGTGGTGGACCCAGGATAGACGTGAACAATAGAATGTGGTAGGTTTGTCTGTGGTCAGTTCGAATGGTTGAACAATATTGATGTACAACTGGCGTCATCGTTTCCCGTATGTCAAACAAACCAAATGAGCCCACATACCGATGCTGTATGTGAACTTACGAACCAGTCTTCACCAACCGGAAGATCTCCACCCACTTCATGGGCGCCCGTGTACAACACACGCATGTACGGGTAAAACAATCATTATTGATTTTCTGTTGACTATTGCTGCTAAAACCAATCTCATTACCGAAACCATTCTCATAATCTTCATTAGGACTTTGTACCCATACCACGCCCCATGTTCAAGAAAGTGGGCTTCGTCATACTTTATATTATAGCGGACAGCAAATAGATCGGAGCCTGCTGACCTGGTCGACAACCACATCACCATTGTTTGTGCTTCTTTCCCATGGTCTTTGTTAGCATACAACAGAACAACACAAACTGCCAGACAGTCCAGCTAGCAAGCAAGCAAGTAAACAAACAAACAAACAATGGCTGTCAGTCAAGTCCAGTGTTTTCGAATAGCAACTCTGCGGTTGCCCTCCACAAACGAACAGTCAGGCCAAACAACTATGACTGCATTAGTGCACGGCTTGTAAGCTAAAGCCCGAGAGACAAATGCATTGTGTTCGAGGGATTGTGTATGTGCACATTTGCGTGTGTATCTTTGAATGTGTGTTCGTTGAGTGAGAAAGGCGAAAAACACGGCCTAGAGATGAAAAAGTCAGAAATACAAATGGTTAGATTGGTACGAAATGGTTCTCTTAGATGATGCGCGTGCCAGCGAAAAATATCCTCATACTTAGTGAACAATTATACCGTTCCTGAACAACAGACTTGGCAGTGGGCGTTGTGTTTTATCTTGGTACTCCTCAACTGACCATAATAGTGCTTATCAGCAAGTACATTGTATAGTGATTAGAATACAAATGGTAAGTGATCAAAACGAAACATCTGCTACTTAAATTATTATGAACACTGGGTGGATTAAAGTGAAATTTCCTACCATAATTCTTCATGAGAGATTGTAACCTAAAAGGTAAGTTCAACGAAAGAGAACAGAAATTTCCGACGTGTAACTACGTTACTGTGAGTGGACAGGTAACCGTTCCGATTTCTGTGTGTTAAGAATAGTGGGTTTTGGTAGCTCGGTTTAATGGTTTAGGTATTCGGTTGTTCGCTGACCTTGATATTTGAGTTTCAAACGTTTCACCTCCACAGGGGGTGCATATTCAGTGAGTAGAGGTTTGAGCTTGGAGGTTGGTTACGATGGATTCGGAGGAGGACACATTCGGATGCCAATCAGTTTATCTGGAACTGGCTTCTTCGTACTGGAGCTCCAGAAGAATATGTGAATATGCTAAAAGGGTGTACAGTCATTCTGCAAGGAGACAGTGCGTCTACTGACGAATGCCTTCGGTACGCATCATTTTTAGTGGTATTCATCAGTTGTGTTCGACCTATCCTTCTCAGTTCCATTTTGTCATGAACGACCATCTGGAAGTCGCGTCCTATAAAACCAATGAGACTCATATTTAGTTTAATCAGTTGACCCAGAAGAAATTTGTGTATGACGCTGTCCTATTTAGCCACCCTGCCAAAAGTACGTGACAGTTTTGTCACCATACCAGTCTGCATAGTTAAAATTATCTCGTAAGATGAATGCTCGAGTAACATTTCGTCTGTCTTCTAGTGCACCTCTTGTTGGGGAGATTAACACTTTATGAATGTGCGATGAAAACTATAGATCACATTTGATCCGCTTGTGCCCGATCTATTTAACCCACCTACTTTGTGCACTAAAAACACAAATTTTATCCAGTGGACAGTTCCATCCTCAGGTGACTGCAGTAGTCACAGATAGTCTGCTTGGACCTATGTCGGTTGATATATATTTATAGCTTGTCTTGTAAAGAAGGCCCAAAATATTCGCTTGATGTTTATGTGAAAGTCATCATCATAGCAGCCATGAGCCTGACCAAAAGGTACTGTGGCTCGGGTCGCCGCTCATATCAACAGTGACGTGGAATAGCCTAGAAGAAAACGCTACTAAGAAGGTTGGAAATTATTAAAATAAGACTAAGCGGAAGAACTAGAAATGGTATGGATGCAGGTACGCCATTGACTGCGACACATCGCCATCTCGGATAACATCTCTAACCAACGGTTTGAGTGATCACGAGGACCCCATCCAGGCAGGCGACACCTACACACTTTGCTCAATGGAGCAGTCAAGGTCCTCATATTTCGTGACCAAGTTGTTGCTTGACCACCATGCGGTTTTATCCAACTGTTGGTGGCCTCAGTATATAATGCCCGCTACGGTAAACGATCAGGTGACATACGTTAAAATAAGCTCGAACAACATAGTTGTAACGTGTGAATCAAGTGATTAGGTGGAATCTAGATGCACGTATCTCAAAAGCCTGCATCCTAACATTAAGTCTACAAATGAAATCGAGGTGGACGACCAGTTGCTATTTTTGGATGTATGGCTTTACAGGCGTCAAAATGGCTTTCTTCATTAAGGCAGTGGACAGAAAAAAGACTTGAACAGATAAGTTATTGCTTCTTAGAAGTTTTGCACCAGTAATATACAAACATGGGTTCGTACGAACAGTATGCCACAATGTTCGCAAGATTTGTTCTGCTGAACGTATGCCCTCAGCGCTCAATTAGTTCTTCAAATACATTCTCAGTCAAAATGATTAACCTTTGCGACTTTGCCGAAAACATATAAAACGAATCAACGGCAGACCGTCTGTCACAACATTATCTCGTAAGCTGGTGTACGCAACGTTACCCTTAAAGAATGATAATGACACTCCCGATAGGAGGAAGACTGAGGTCAATGCTGAACCGCACTTATGTGTCAGTTAAGTTCAGTGTGCTGCGATCACCAGTGTGCGTGCATTCAATTCAAAAGAAAGATCCGGCGCCAGCTCTGGTCAAACTGAATCTCAGTTACTAGGTTATCTACACATGTGGATAGCAGTATGTAAGGGGAACATTAGAAACAATACACACTCAAATCGTGGTGCGCATCGTTAGATGGCTTCTTCGTAGCGATAGTCGAATAGTTCGGCGTGCCATAACAACACTTTTTACATCCCGGCTACATAGTAGATACCTCAGAAGCTCACTGTTATTTATCAGACTATGAACGTATGTGTTTTGTTTCTTCTGAGGTGACTACCGAACTCCTTGAGAAGCTTTCTTTATACGCCCAGCAGTCGATAGTAGTGAATTTGGTACTATATTGTTACTTCACTGTACACGTTTAGATTATTAGGTATTTACTGATTAACTATGATTCAGTAACTTCAAGGTTGAAACCTGCATCATTTACTGCTCTGTCTGTTGATAACCTGACCTACTATTTGTTCGTCTATCTCGTATAGTTACCTATTCCAAAAGCTCAAATATTCGTACACATCAAACATGCCATTAAAATAGAGTTATAGCTGTTGACTTGACAGACTACTATTGTGCCTGTACACTCCCATTCGGTTGTTCGTTCGATTGCCGTTTCATGTAGGTAAGTGATGAGAATGAACAGTGTTTTCCGAACCTAGATCTTGCGTAAGAATTTTGGTCATGCTGAATGCGGTGAATGACCGACCTGATCCGCGTGGAAAGTGCTTCGCAGTCCAAGAGTCCAAAGTGCAGATTCATGGTTGATTCGCTCGTAACCCAAAAATCGTTACAGCAGACAGGCTACCTGAAACGACGGATCATTTCGCCCGTCTGAGTAGATGCATCTAAACAGTTTATAATATTGCTGCAGAGATATAAACGAGGATATGAAGAGTATGTGTTGCCCTTGTCAAAACGGTACTTCTGTGACACTGAAAGACATTTCGTTGTCGCGAGAAGAAAAGATATGTAACGTACATAAGCAGTTCTGCTTGTTCTATGGTTTAGTGACGTGACTTTTCCATGATGTCAACAAACCGTTCGAAGTTAGCCATCTGTGTATTAACTAGTCTTTTACTTCTAGTAAGAAGGTCACATCAGCAAAGCGCTGTTTGTCACTGCGCATTTAAAATAACCCTGAGCGGCGAACAGTTGGTCAAGTAATACAAGTGCACACCCTGTGATCGCTGGGTCCCGTGACCTTCATGTCAGCTGAGCGATTGTTCTGTCGATTGAGTTGAACAGTCATTGGCTGTAGACCTCGAAATCACTAGAATTGTTAGCTTGAAAGGCTTTTCAGGATACCAATGTACTGCAATCAATCAATTGCCTGCATCCGCAACAGTTCTGACACACCCATTTGATTTTATTCAATAAATTTTTGTTTCCCCCTTTATTATATTATACTGCTGTGAGATTTTTCATTGTTACTTCACGGAACGGCTGCCAGAGCCATTGTACCGTGTGGACGGGCGGATGACCATCATGAATAATTGAATGAGCATATATATGGTTGCGATCCACGTGTTCACAGCAGCAGTCTCCCCGAGCACGAAACAGACCTGTAAATAATAATATCAAATGATTTATGTCTTTCTATAAATAATACGGCTATGACAGAGAAAAATCAAACGTTACTGAATCCTCCAAGATGAATATATGGGTGAATTCATTTTCGCTTCTTTTCTATGATATGCACCCTCAATGTATACCTTCACACAGGAACATACTCGCGGACTTGTGCGTCGTATCTAATGTAAGACGTGGTACTTATTGAAGCTACTTAGAGGAAAGCCATTGGGCAACTCATGTGGCGTAGGACACACTTTCAGGAAGGGAGGCTGGCAGAGTTATATCAATTCTCTGTGAACCACAAGAATCTGTGGAGAAGTTTAAGTCTAACACACAAAACTGGACACACACCTGCTGACTCACTGACACACTTTCTGGCATTATGCAAGAACGAACAACTAAAGGTCATTCTCTTGAACTTCAGTCTCAGATGGGCAGGCTACGGCATGGACAGAACTATTAAGAACCAGTTATTCTGGATGACACTGTCTAACTCGGTACCCATGGCTGATTCGGCCGAGGCAATAGAAGTGTTACTGGATCAGCGCATACGCGAGGGTCTGTCGGTGCTTTAAGTACCATGGCCACCTTTCTACCGCACTCACACAGGTCACCATGTAAAACATCTCTTTGTGTTTGCTCTTTTCATACTCCTGTTTGCCTATATGTGTTGTCGGTTATCCTGGTACGCTGTTTCAATGCGTCAGCATGTTACACTCTAGTTTCTTCGTTTTTGTCACGACCACTTTTTGGGAATTGTATTCACTGTGCTCGCAAACGCCGCAACAATCTTCATCATCCGACCAATACACGACAAAAAATGCACATGCCTTTGATCCTTCGTTCTTCTGTGGAAACCTGTTATTTTATTTTCACTATGACAACACCCTGGAAAATAACGAGTCTAGAAGTTGTAATTCGGTAATTATCATTCCGCCCAAAAAATTGTCGACGACTTTTTTACCAGTGCGATATCAGGATGGCCTTCAAGGCCCTCATTGTCGTGTGGCACGGGTTAAACCCTTTGTGGTGTGAGTCAGTTGTTGTGGACAAATCACACTGTGTTCCTGACTTCAGACGTAGATTTTCAGACGCATTGCCTGGAGCAGACTGTTCGCCAAACGGAAAATTTTAAAACGAAACATATAGTCTCATACTAATATATAACAACTGCAAAAGTTAGGATATGACTCAACCACTGTTACACACACCACCTTTAACAAATTTCAGGTTGCCCCTGATCTGACAGCTACATTGTAAAGTGACCTATGCAGCCACAAAATTGCTTAACATTGGCAGCTTTGTTGATCGTGAGCTTTCCACAGGAGTCTACTCACAGACGTTTTCGGTTTGAAGAGGATTCACCTCATTCTACTAACTCCCTTAGGTGACAGCCTAACTTGACTTATTAAATAGATAACAATGCCTACCATAAAATTACCGTCTATTCTATCCCCAGATAAAACAACTAGCACACACATTTTTTACGCAAGGTAGCTGAACTGACTAAAATAATTGTCGAAGATTCTTTGAAGTGCTGAAAAAAGTTGTGAATTCACTAATCCAGTTGGGTGTTCAGTTTGTAAACCGGTTGATCAAAATCGAAAGTAAAAAGCCATTAATCTTTGGCATGAGAGCGAAAAAGTGTGTGCACTGAAGCAAAGATGAAACCGCTGTCGGAATGAGTTCATCCATTTGAGATTACATTGCGAGAAATCTTCTTCAGTGAGACAAACTTTGAAGTTAATCGCGAACCATCAGACTTTTAATATGAGAATAACTTTGGAGCATGCAATATTTTTTTAACATGTTTCATATTTACACCACGGAACTTCTATCATCGAAATGAAAACAGATGTTTTGAAGCGGAATGTCCACTCTCAACCCGACGTTCCATCAACATCCATTCAGTCTTTTAGGTTGGAATAGTCAAGCAGACATTCGCTCAAAATGAGGTTTCTGATCAGGACCCCTTGTTTTACTAGCCGAAGACTATACTGTAATTCAGTCTGGAATGATTGTAAAGACAAGCTTTGTACACTTTGTCTGTGGCTTACTCGCAAGTCAACCAACTGGATGAACCCACTCCGTCTGAATTCGTCAGCGTCCACTGTCTAAGCCTCCTGGTTTCACATCCAGAACCCACAATGGACACCGACAAGCCTGTACAACTAGGAACAACAACTACCCTACGGGCAGTGGTTCCCGTCTTATGTTTTCTCTATACAGCAAAATAACAGGTTTCTCGCCAAATTGCTGTATATAAGTACTTCCATTTGGGTTATTGTGTCAGACTGGGAATACTGCTACGAAAACAATTGTTGCATCACAGTTGTGTCCAGTGACAATTATCCCTAGTGTGATCTCTCCCCTTTAAAGACCACTGTTTTGTTGATGTGAATTTTGTTAAACGTACAAGGTTTTAAACGACCGATTCTCTGATTCCCACAACAATCTTTCTTGAGTGTGAACAAAGATGATAATCGCTTGGCAGCCTCTTTCCAAAAAGTGACCATTTTTTCCGTTCCGTAAGAGTGCGTGCATTGTCTATTCAAGTTAGCTAAGTACGTTTTTGATTGAAGTACTTGCTTTTACCGAGAACCAGAAAATCAGAAAATGCTTTAAAATGTAAATGAGGTCAAGCTCTCGGAACACCTAAAAGACGTACACTTAAAATTGTTTCTGTTCATTAAGGTTCAAAATTGATCTTGATTTATGAGCCTGGTGCAATAACGTTTGATATATTTCAAACCAATGGATCAGACTACTAATATCCGTATCGACTGACAGAGTGTACACTATTTTGTTCTAGGACAACAGCGTATTAATCATTGCCGAATATGTCTGCTTTTCACTTAGCAGTTTCGCCAACGAAATTATGTGCACAATACATGCATGATCTAAGATCACAGTTAGTGGCAAAAAAGCAATCAGCAATAAGCTGCTATCAGTCGTCTGTTACTTTCGTCCATATGTATGCATAAAGTGAAGAGATTTTGACATGTTTTGAATGGTGATATTGGGCTCCGAGACCTTTTTGTCATCTGCTGCTGTGACAGATTAGTAACACGTGGCGCACACACGTGCATACACGTAGCAGGAGAAGTGATATCTTAATAAGTGCTTACTGACAAACAGCAAACACACAGAGAAGGATAAAAGGGAACAAACAAAGGAGAGAATGAATGGAGTGATTTTTTTCGGGCAGCGTCTTAAGAGTTAAACAAATGGATGGATTAGCGTCAGTTGTTCCCAATGAGCATGAGGATCTCTTGTTGTCAGCTCGTGGTACTGTGGTTTATGAAAAAATAGGTATGCACCATGTTATAGGAGGATGTTTACGGAATAAAATAATGTCTAATTAGTATTTCCAGATAAGTTGCCCAACCACTTCTATTATTGTCCGTTGCAAACCCGAAGGTTTATTGGGACACAACCGGGGTTTACTGTTGTGAACAAAAGAAAAGAAACCTTAAACTGTCTGTATACGTATAAAGTTACCAATTACCAACAAGGTTTCAAAGTGAGCTTTCATAATCAAAGGAGTTCCGCAACTTCACTATGAGATTCCACCAGGAAAATCAGTTCCAAAGTTGAAGGGTTAACCGCTAAAACAGTCAAACAAATGACCCTTAAAATGCCAAATTAAGTTTAGTTAGTGATAAGTAGTTTGACAGATTTGATAATTTAGAAGAGGCTCGATTTCGAAAAATTTGGACTCCGGCTGGATTCGAATCAGCAACAGTAACAACAATTAATTTTACTCCAGAAACGGTTTGGTTCTTCCTGATGACTATTGAGCACTGAAAGAGACGAGGAAGTAATCGCCCTTTCTTCATCACAAACAAAAATCGAAGTTGCATGCTTAGAAAATGAATGTAAGTGTACTTGAATGGTGGTATGATGAAAGCCGTTATTACACTAGAACGATTACTATAGCGAAAAATATTCGGTCCCAAAATATTTTGTGATTACTGATTGGGTATTGCGCTCATTTCCAAAACCAAGATAACAACTGATATAACATTGTGACGGACAGATTAACCGACACTCCAAGCACCTACAACCAAGTATATAGGGGAAAACAAAGCTCAGCCAATCTCATTTCACGCACAATTGTGCAGAAAGTTATTGTTATTGGCTCATCTTCGCTACTTATACTTACGTGCACTACGTCACTTTCTGCGAACTACGGCGGTAAGATATCAGGCAGAAAAGCCTGTGTCCAGTCGGCAAGACGGGTGTAGAAGCATCGCCTATCTCAAGAACATGAGATATGTCCATTCCTTGTGAATAAACCGAGCAAACTAGGTTGGTGTTAACCTTATTGATTGGTCAGATTTAAAACGGAATGAGTTTTGCTCAGCCACGGTGAGTTACACGGGCATTATCGTGATGGCAGCGTACTCTACGGATCAGGTGTCGTGACCAGAAACTTAGCAGAACACTGACAAAAAAAGTTAGTGCAATGACCACACACGGAGCAAAAATTGATGATCCACGTGACTTCTATTGCTCAAGGTAGTAGATGATTGTGGACAGTAAATAACATGGAAGAGTCAGTTTAAGGGAAAAGAGGGACGACGAACAGTGAACCATATTTGACGTTCTCATCGAAATATTTAGCAAAGCTAACATACGTAATGAATGCGTTGTGAACCAGTATTTACATGTTAATTCCAGCTTACTTCAGAGAAGTTCGTGAGGCTTATGAATATGATTATACAAACCATTTCTTATGGAAATTCAAATGAACCTGAAGCTGATGATCAGGCAGAAGAACTACCTTCCGTGGTTATGTCTAGAGTGTTGGTCTACGTGATAACTATGAGCTATTTTTAATTGGAGCTCGCCATCGGTCTCTCCCTGTGAGCAACGGAGCTTGTTAAATCGTATGCATTATAGGGCACAATTTTTCTCCTAACTGAACTGTTACACATACTAAAAAGTCCGAGTACCGAACTTGGTTTCGTAGTGGTGTATACGATTCTCAGATATTGTTCTGTGGAACACAACAAAAGAGAACTGGAATTCTGTATGTCACATCAAGTTGGCATTGTATGACAACGGTGGCAAAATCAGTTCAGTATTTGGTTAATTTCGTAATATGTTAGTTATAACAAACCGATCAGTAGTACACAGAGATTACGTAGTAATGACACTGTTTAGTGGTCATAAATTGGTAGCAAGAAGCAATTAACTCTGGCAGACGAATGAGTAGTATGTAAACAATGAAGACAGTATTGAAGGTTAGGGCATGATGACCTTCAACAATGTCCCCTATGTCGTAGCTTACACTGAAGGATAGTAACTCAAGTAACTATTCTATAGAAGGAAAGTGTGCTATGATTCAACGAAATGAACGAGAAGTGAGTAGCAAATATTCTGGTATGAACGCGGTTGTATTGTGTGCCAAATTGGTCACCGTTACTTTGAAGCAGACTAAAAATGTTTTGTATATTTTAGTATCTTACCCTTTCACTCGTCATGTAAAGTTTGTTTTATTTAGTCAGAAGAAAAAAGTCCGCATTATCATACGAAGGACTTCAACATCAAAACAGAGTGAAGCAAAAACAGAGAACCGATCAATTAATATGAACTGAGAACATTTGGGTAGACATTTCAGCTTTGTCAGCACAGCGCAGTAATGGATAGCTGAACTCTACACACCAATGAATAAGACTAAAGTAGGTTACATAAACGTTTTCTATGTGAAATTAATAAGTAGAGAGGTAATTCTGAATGCAGAAAACATGAGGTATCAGAAAGAATATGGTTTACAAATTTAGCAAAATCATCCATATATTTTTGCAAAATAACACCAGAATATGCACTGAATAAAGCTGACCTTGGAAAAGTGGAACATGTCCACTCAGAATAGTTTCTAATCCTTTACAAAGCTAACTAAACTAAACGGCGTGAACAGCAAAAAGTTTTACAAACAGTAGGCGTTCACAAAATTTACAACCAGCTCCTTAAGAGCTAACAGGGATCTCAATCCCTTTGTACAACGTTTAACGTTGATAACTAGAGAAAATTACGGTTATGTTATCTTGAAATGACCAAATAATTGACATAACTGAAAGATGTTAAATGAACTCCATTTATGGGAATGTTTGTAGAACTTGCAATGGTATCATTGAACTAACGACTCCTAAGCAATAGAAGACGATATACCGAAACTTCTGTCAAAACGAAGGATTAAATTTAGGGATGAGGGCCAACGGAGACTATTACATATGTTTAGAAACCTATATAAATATGTATAAGTTAGTAACAAGTTGCAAGGCAGTACGGATAGTCAGATGGGGAACAAAAATTTTAATACATACGTGTGTAATATCAAACAACAGTAATCAGCATTAGTCTACGTTTTGGGATAGAGTGTATCAATAAAAAATGGGATCTACGGCTTGAAGAAGACTGCACCAATCTGTGACGCTTAACCCATCCTAGTCTTAGTAGTGATTCACATTTCTATCTTTCCGCTTGTGGGATGAGGATGTTGTCCATCTTTTTACATCGTAGTGACTACGCTAATGCTGAGCTTTACAGAGAATAGATCAATCAAATTGTCTACCTAAATACGAAAGCCGCTATGAAATGTGCACGTCTTCCATTTGTAAAGATATGTCTAGATAATTAATCAATTCCTTGGTTAAGCCAGAACGAGTTAAAAACTAACAGAGTAATATATGTACTTTTGACCGTTTCATTTAAGTCTTGTTTTGTTTTGTTTTCATGCTAGTCACACGTTTACGACTGATGAGAGTGTGCGAAATGAATTCATATTGTAATCTGTGTCTTCTGACTATTCTATTCAAATGGTTAAAAGGGACTCAATGTTTCAGATTTCTAACTGTTTTGTTCAAACTATTGAAGGGATATAACTGTTTGAAATAATTTGAGTTAGAAGAATATATTCGTCATTTTTAATGGAAAGAATGAGCAACACCCACAATTGATCGCAGCTGTCGCATTCCCATAGACTTTCCAGTCGGCCCCTTTCGAACGGCAGAAGCACTAGATTCGAGTTTCGATCTCATTAGAGCTCGTCAGTAGTTCATATCCTTGCCACGACCAGAAGTAGCACTCTGGCCATATTTTCATGAATTAACTATGTTACTAATTGCTTTGTTTACTCAACATTAGGCACGATAGAATTGTCATATGTGAATACTCAACCACTTTCGCTTGTGAGTAATGATCAGGTTGCCCGTTCGATCGATCCGTCTGAACCGTCTTGTTTGGTTTTGTTTTCATGCTGGTTACACGTTTACGACTGACGAGAGTGTGTGAAATGAATTCATATCGTAATTTGTGTTTTTTGACTATTCTATTCAAATGGTTAAAAGGGACTCAATGTTTCAAGAGAGTTATCGTTCAGTTTATGGTTCGGAATTACTATATATCTAAATAGCTTATTATTACAGAGAACCTCATTCAGCAGTTTCTAAATCGTTAGTAATACTAACCAACCAAGAAGTCTTGATTTCGAAAGGTCAGCCAATGCACGTCCACTGGAAACAATCATGATTATCGTGAAATACAAATTTAAGTGGCTATGGGTTGAGGATGACTGTGATAATTTGGCAGTGTCTGTCAACTGAAGGGTAGTAAATTCATTTTCGCCCACCGGGAAGGGAGTCATGATGCAATGATGATAAATAATATCCGGAATAAAACTCTGACATGATGTGAATCAACAGGAAATTTTCACATAAACCGTAAAGCTTCCATCAGTCTATAGAAACCTTGCTCGGTGCGCATGAATGGTATTTTTCTAAAAGCGTTTATAACAGCCCATAAATCTAGAATTTCACTCCCTGATCGCACTAAATAGTCGTGCATAGACACACAGGGAGCAATATGTAAACCACGACCGTCTTGTTGCTGGTGAATCGAACAGGTTAATACCAGTGACCTTATTGTAGAGAGATTAAACGGATTACAGCACCGAAACATATAACAATCGATATCGAGTCACCCATTTAACAGTAAACCGTCTTCAGTGTTCAATGGTAATTAAAACATCTTTCATTTTTCAAAGTTTTGCTGATGTAAACTGGATTCGATTATCATGAGCACACGGCTATCATTTAGAATTAATGGTATAGCTACTGTCTACTTTTAAAACGACCGGAAAAGCCGTTTGTTACTACTGCCACCATGCACTATCGACTTTAGTTAGACGGGGGTAAGCAAATTGTTTTCTCGGATGCAACAATTAGTGGTCAGCTGTGTAGGGCATCTAACGTGAAGGAAAGCATACTGCACACCACTGTTCTACTGTGGTGCTTGTGTCTCAGTAGGAGTAAGAAATGTTTAAATAACCGCTTACCAAGAATATCTTCCACTATCTTCTGTGCCTCTTCGTCTGGTGGACCTATCCACTGTCTACGTGCCATGTCACCACGCGAACGCATTAATTCTTTGTACTCTGATATCCTAAGCTTCCGACCGTCAACAATGCAAGTACGTTTAGGTCGCGGTCTGTATCGATAGGCTGGATGCTCCTCCATGTGTAGTCGGCTCAAACGGGTCTGTTCCTCATAGTACGGTTGCTTGGCCTCGGCGCTCATAGCCTTCCACTTGGCACCAAGGAATTTCGATATATTGCTATTGTGCATATCGGGACAAGCCTTCGACGGCAAGTCAAGCAGCAAGGGGAAAATGTGGATAATGAGTAGTCACGACGGGTAGAAAGGGCAAAAACTGAATATTTCAGAGCAACTTAGAAAAGCGGAATTAAGTGCAAGAAACGAACTTGTGAATTTATACCAGACCTTACACACAAACTAACATTATCATGACCAACAAAAACAAAGCGGCATAAAAAAATCGTGAAATATTCCTTGTTCTAGGAGTTGTAATCACTGAACCTCTCCCTCTTGGTCGTTAACAAAGAGGTGATATACGGCATCATGTACCTATATTGAAAAAAAGCCACAGCTTACCCTCCTAAAGACGATCTTAATGCACATTGGTTTGCAAATAACGACTCACCGGATGAAGCCATAGCTAGATTCGAAGGATATATAAATTATTTAAGTTGTTTTACTTGGGTTACTGAAGTCAGTAACTGAAAGTTAATTGAGAATTACTGACCAGAGGGTCATTCATTGGATTGAACAGAACGACTCTGTTTTGAAAAGATTCGGTAATCTGAACGCCATTTATACAAGACTGTTGTTATTCGTCTGAATATAATGGTTCTGTCATGTCTAATGTGACCTTTCTGGCATTGTGTTCAATATATTAGACCCACAATCACGGGGATAAGAGTAGAACTTACTGTTAAGATAAGGATGTGTACGAGTTAGAAGGTATTATAAGAACGAAACTAGAGTCTTGTACACCTTTACAAAGTGAGCTGGCTGAAAGGTTTGTCCGAATGCGAAGACTACAAACACGTATGGGTGAGATCCAGTCTGAAATGTTTCAAGGTCGTTAGATGTGCGCTGGAACCCAACATAATTATTTCGGTTGCGATATTGAAAGTTAAAATTTCTAAGCCGTTAAGCAATATCGGATTCATGTTTGTAGAAATCCCCTCTTGACCTTACGGTTCACTGTGACCAGTTTCCTCTTGATCTGGATGTACCAGATTGAATTTAGTTCGATGTTTGTCGTGTCGTGAGTGAAAGCTCTTGTACACTAGATCTTCTGTGTTGTGGGCATTAGTTGTGACGGGCTCTATCTTTACTCCAGACAATTTGATCTTAATGTGTGTATACCCACATACACGCGGATCAAACCTTTTGCAGTTCCAAAGATTGACACAGTTTCAGGTAGCAAATTACTGTCAAATAATCGATGATAAATGGTCGTACCGAGACATCCGTTAGGAGTTAGCCTATGGCACAGTTTCGCTGTTATAGTAACTTTAGTGCACGCCGAAACCATGAATTATTGTTCCAGTTCACAAGCCTATGCAAGTTTACTATGTGACGCGATAGTAGTCAAATTTCTCACAACTTAAACGACCGGAAATGAATCACATGAAAAGATAAAGCAGTTGTCAGCGTCTGTGCCTTAGCAACCAGCCACAGGTCGTGTCCAAATTAAATTTACCTTAGGTAGCTACCGAGTAGTGAACATCAGGAAGAACCACAGAATGAATCTCTAAACGTCATTTCCACCTACAATGCTCGTACACCTCCATAGCTCACGCATCATAAGTCCGGTGGCAGTAAAAGTTACTACCATAGCCCTTAGAACACTCACTACTCTAAGGACGTTGCACTGTTCCCACACCCACTGCCAGGTGTCCATAGCTGACCTCAGGTCTTTCAGACCAATAGGTATACGTTTGAATAGACATTTCATCCGTCCTTATTGCATTTGATTAAGTTTGGACGGTAGTTGTTCACTATAACAGTGATAGTAAAAAGTTGAAGACTAGTAAATGGAAACCAGAAGAAACAGACAGACATTAAGATTAATTAAAATAAAATCAGTTGGAGACAGCTATTAGTTTGAATGATCTATCCATTCAATGATTTGCGTAAATGCAAAGACCTCCATCCTAATAGGCGCATTGTGTCGACTGTATTCAAAAGAATCATGAAAGCCTTTCGAATGCATGACCACCTAGTCGACTGTCTTTGCGTACTTTCACTGGTCAATATTCGACCGAGTAAGCCCTTAGATGGTAAGTGGGGAATGTGGTTCAACTAACCCAGTTTATACATCCTTAATGTCACTAGAGCAGAAACTGATCCGGTCACTTCGTGGACGAACTCCAGAATGAGCGAAACACTGGTATATGGTATTTCTTCAAATCGAGCTGGCTGTACTCTTTAACAGACTATGAAGATTGCTATCAACTTCGAGTGACATTCAAATTATGCCAATAAACTCTCACACTATCTAACAGTAAGGGTTTGTTCGGTTTATTGGGCCAAGTCGAATGTATCACTGATTGCCACTAGAATGACCTGACACCCATAAACACACTTAGTTATTTTGTGTGTGATACTTCGGAAATCAATTGAGGCAAATAGCCTATACAGTAATATCATCAGTCCATTTTATTACAGAAAAGCTGATAACATTTTTTAACTTTATACTCATCTTCTCTACGTAGAGTAACAGGTCTGTGTTAATAATTCAAAGCTTATGAAACAATCATAGTTTTGGAATATACCTACTTTTGAAACTAAGTAAAGCTTAGTGGTTAAACCGCTTTTGGAAACGCTTGCAATTAGCAATGACTTTCTGTTGAATCCGGAAGACTGTATTTAGCAGGCAGTTAGGTTAAGAAAACTGTAGTGTGCTGTTCGCAATTCTCCTGAAAAGGTAAGGCTGGTTTTCACAAGGAGGTTGTCTGGCCCCTGCTCAATTGAACATTCATTCCGGTTTTAGACTTCCGGTCTATGTTTTTTATGCCCAAATCGAGTGGTGCTTCTTTCTCTATCCATTCTTATCCTCAATATATATTGCAGTTGTGTAAGTTCATACTCATAACTTCGGTATCATATGTAAAGATGATATGATGTTAGGTATCAACCATCCGATTAGTTTTATTTCGCCCGCCCTGTCGGAAAGTTTATCAGAACCATGAAGTTGGACAGAGCCCTGCAGTCTGTCTTGCAACCATTTCAAACGTATTAATACGTTGATTTTGCCTATGAAGAAGAATGAGACTGAGGAACGTTTTAATACATACACATTCATGCATGTGAATAATAATCTTTTACTCGAGTTCTTTCTATCAAGTGTTTAGAGGCTATTTTGAGTAAAAACGTGACATGCACACTCTATAATAGGGTTGTTTCCACAAAAAAGTGAATTGCACAAACTAAGTTGTAGACTTCCATCAGTTTCGGATATATTAAAAGAACGATTCAAATGAAATGAAAGTAGCATTCTCCTGAAACAAACTTTAGTACAGCAATCAAAAACGTAAATGTGCCTGACAATTTTGTTTACTTATTATTAGGTGCCCACTAAAGAACAGGAGATTATAAAGCGGAAAACAGGAGTCAAATGTGAAACTAAACATATAACGGAAACATACGGCAGATCTATTCGCCAATTAGTTAATAGTATCATTACTATGGGGGTGCTAAACTAACAGAAGAGTCTTTCTGTACACACAGATGTGGACAACAACGTCGCAGAGCAACTGCCTCAGCATATCGTAACAACCAGGGCTTAGCAGTTGCGCAAACTGTGAATGCCTGCTTGGGATTTACCTGGTGGTGGCTCTCCAAAAGATGACGAGCGATTGGTGATGGCGACAGCCTGTGTGGTGTTTGCCGGGTCTACCAATGAGTGTCTGCGCCACATGTTTCTTCACCCATGCTGGGATGTGTTCCGAGATCCGACATTTCAGCTGCCGTTCCGTCATGCCAATTCAAGTGAAAGTAGTATTCGGTACAGTTAGAAATAAAAATAGAATAGTCTGCGTGTCGGCCCAACTCAGTTAGTCGCTCCTCCTTTTTGATATGCCAAAATAGGAGGTTTATTCACCTGAGAGCACTGTTGACAGCGTAACAAATTTGCAAGTGCACAAGCTGTTGCAAGTGTTTACTAGTACACTCTGTTTGGTGCAACAAAATCAGAGCTCATCGGGACACTTTACAGATGAGGGGCACTCTCGTCCAACAACCATTTTTATATGAGGCAAGAATATTTCATGCTACCTAACTCCATGGAGAAAACAAACCTCCCAGAACCATACACGAAACCCTTTTTGAGATTAAAGTGGTCCTATTTCCACCGTAAAAAGAAGTCCTGTGACGGCCATATCATATCGAACCCATCTTGTTCTTACATTGTTATCATAGCGGACAGCCAACGTGTTTATGTACACTTCTCAATAATCTTTTGCTGTCGTTTTTGGCGAGGCAGAATGTGATTTTTGTTCCTCTCATGAACCTAATTTATGACCTACATAGTGGTAGATATGGGCCACAGATTACTTTATGTTAACGCTTGCGAAATTGTTGCACGGATTTGTGATCGTGGAGTGTCCTCTTGTGAAAATGAGTGAGCAGATGATATTGAAGGTTTTGTTTCGGAACACCTAGGGTATTTGACTCGGGTGACTTATCTGCGATGAGAACTTAAAACAGTTCCGCCGGAGGACAGAAAGAAACCCATCAAACTGGAACCATTTTTCTATCTCATTATATCGATGGCTAGCAGAAAGCTTCTCCGTAAAACAACATTTTTCTTACTGTCTTGATTGAGTTGGTTTTGAATCAAGGTGGAATAATAATCATGCAACTATTCTACTGGCCCCAAGCTAAGGGGTTCTAGTTGTCACTAGGTAGCCTTTATCTAGGCTTAAATAGCCTAACATTGTTCAATTTATGTGCAGTTGTACGATTACTTGGAAGCAAACAAATGATGGAGCCAAACCGACTGGTATTGCTTCAAATATTGATCTCGAATCTCGGTACTGTTCACCTCGATATTTGATCCTACAGTACTGTATGGGGCTTGTATTATCGTGGCGACAAAATTCAAGATGGGGTTAACCGATGGTATACTGTTCTGCAAAGAAATTATTGTACTCTACTATACCGGCAACAGTCTTTATATGATCCGAGTATTAATCACGGGTACTTGTTTATTTGGCAGTGCTTATGACAAAATAAAGGTGCCCTATTCTGTGTGGTGTACTCACAGCTATCGGATTACATGGGACTATAATGCTGTTCAGAAGTGTTTCATTCCGGGAGATTTTTAACTTCATAGATCATAAAGTATTTACGGTAGCTCATTTTCTGGTTTGCTCACAAGTCCGAATTACTTAATAAGTAACGGTAAGTAACGAAGTTTGTTCAGTAGAATCTGTAGATCAGTATTGTGTTTTCAATACTAGATGTTCATTTATTCGAAAATCTGACATTCCTTCTTAAATTCCCTAGCCGTATGAAACTAGCAAAATTGTTTTAAACAGACTCTTATGGGAAACTTCAATATTGCTTAGAAACGGTGAGTGCCGTGGACGGTGTGGGGAACTGACAGATGAACATTGTCCAACATAAGCACGTGGGTGAACTGTGGTGGTGCATTACTGCTAGTTCAACTTCTGTTCTGCACGGGATGTTACTGCACACCTGTCAGGGTCTGACATACTAAACGATGTTAGTTGGGGCAATTCCAAAAAAGACTGATTATTAACGATTCAGTAAAGATGGTTTTGTATACATTTCGATTGTCCATCTTCAGGCGGATAGTCAATCTCATTTGTGCACGTCTGTTCACGTACGCGGACACGCACGCACGCACTCATATGTGCTTGCGTGTCTGTTGTCTCGAAATTTTAGGACAATTAGCAAGTGCGAAAGGCGAGACTGTAATACAACAGTTGGTTTTTGTTTACTAAACAATATACGTTTGTGGACAAAATGAAGGTAAACAAACAACACTGGTTTTATAGGCAATGAGCGTGGAAACGGTGACCAGTGGATGTGATGTCCGTCCCCTCTTGCTTGAGTGAGTGCCTCTGTATGTGTGTGTGTGCAACGTTTCGACTTGTAAAAGTTTCAAGGATAAAGCAGCTTCAACTATTCAATAACGAGTTTTGAGTCACGTACGAATATGTCAATATGCAATATACGCAAATATGCAGACGTGACTATGGCCCTGTTTATAACGGAATTCCTTTAGTTTGGTTTATAATGAGGCAGACAGAATTATGAGTTAGACACCGTTTATATTGGACCACAGGTTCTAAACTCCAATGACTTTTCAGCTGACACTTTTCAAAAGCGAAAGCGCTGAACACTAATTCCTGTTGTTATAACTTACCAAAAATGTGCAGCCTTGTCACGGTCGGGATTCCAACTGCGGCCCACATTCTCGTGAAACAACAGTATTGAACAGTGTGTAACCGAGCTCATTTTAAGCAAGACCGGAATGTTTCATCTAGACGTTAAGCAAAACGCTTAGGTTGTCAGCCGTTTGAAGGAAGATCCGATAACTGTCGTGCTTATTCCAGTAGATAACTACGTGTACGCTTTGGAACAATTAAATTTACGATAAATGATCGGTAGTACATTAGTTGCCAGTGAGGAGAGCCCCTTCTAAGCTTTCGATTAAGGAGACTGTGTTCAGGTGTGAGTTATGTTCGGCGTTGACGGCCAAGTTTAGTGGAATTTTTAACAATGCAAAAACACATGAATATGTAACCTTTCTTGATGCGTTGAATACGTTAGGTAGCAGAGAGGTTGAGTGTCCCAATACACTAGGGGTTTCATCTGATAATGTGAAGTCAGAGTACTGGTTTGTGATGAAATAACTCAGCTTATGCGTAGTTGGATAAATCCATGCAAGGTGACATGATGATCCTTGTCGTTCTTCATAGTCATCCATTCTAGTTACCGTAGCCGAGCAACGTAAAATCATAAACCAGACATCAACAGATTTTAATTCAGTCCTGAACGAGAGACTCTCATTTATCATTGGTACTGGTGGTGTTGATAGTAGTCTTTTCCACGGTGAACAAAAGAACCAACAAGAAGTTATTCTTTATTGTCTGCCTAGTCGGTGTCTTTTAATCAGCATGTTTTGTCTGGAGTAGTCTTGATCGGATATTTCAAAGTTTCATTTTACACAACACGCTTGCAGTCCCATAGACACTTCAGTCAACTGCTTTCAAAAAGAAACAATAGACTCGAGTTTTGCTCTTGCTAGAATTTTTCACTTGTCCACATCCCTGCCATGGTCGGGATTTTAATTCCGGTCATACTTTCGTGAGGCAATCTTATTGACCACCTAGTCACTGGCCTCATACTACGAACTAGTGAATTATTATACCCGAACGCTCAACCACTTTCGTTTGGCAGTAATGTCTGTGTCCATATACTGACTGAAAATATCCTACCACTTACCAGTTACAAGTAATTTAAAATAACACCTTCGACTGAGGTTAGATTTAGGTACACGAAGTTTGGTTGTACTGACAGGTCGAAATTAAATACTTATGGGCTGATTACAACGATAATGAGGACTCTCGGAAAGACCTTATTGATTTTTTCTGGCAGGCAGAGATATCCTATCTATTACAGTACACATTTTTGTACGAACCTATGTTTATAATTAAAATTCTGCCAATATTATGTATTTGGAAGTGCATGTAGAAATCAGTGTTCGTTACAAATTACCTTGAGTATTTTGCGTCGTTCGTCCCTGGCCCATATCATAAATGCGTTCATTGGACGTTTGATATGAGTGGTCTTTTCTGTCCGCACTTCGATACCGTTCCGACTGGCTCGAACAGTGGATTTTGGAGTCCCAGAGACTGACGAATTTTCGTAGTGTTGCTGATTGGTTAGCAAGTTTGAAATGAAATTCACAGTTACAAATTGTGTGACTCAAAATAGGGTAAGTTATGAAGTAGTTCTACAGCAAAATATTTTCCGGCATTGTAAACTATCCTTTCATTACAACGGGTTCCGAACTAGGCAGTTTTATCCGGCCGGGCTAGTTATCTTCAGTCAAAGAAGACAAGGCGATTTAGAACGAGCCATCGGCGCATTGTGTTATACTGGTAAACTAGAATTTTTCAAGAAGATCTACAAAGTTCTTTCCTACTAACGCTGCTTGTCTGTCGGAAAATGTTGAAGTTCTTTGTGTTAAAGGTGTGCAAACCTGCAGCTTCGTTGGCTTGCAAAACTCAGATTTGCTACGTGGAAGTAGTGTTTAACAATCCCTATAGGCAGTTTTTAAGAGATTATTCTACAAGACATCATAAAATTCTAAACAGACGGTCAGAATTTTAATGTTTTATAATAGTTGAAACAGCGCACAATTAGCTTCGTTTATCTTTTAACACGTTTGTTGTGGATACATAACAGATCATTCACTTATCCCACAAATATCCTCGAGCTGTACGCTACACTGAGTCAACGGAAGGAATTCAAGCTCATCTGGGGATGATGGACTCAAATAGTCTAGTCCTGCCCTACATATTCCAATGATGGCCGCTTGAGTGTCTGAACGAAAGATTGTTGTACGTCAGACACTGGTGTTTAAATTTATTATGTCGCACTCGGTCTGAAGATAACAAATTAAAAAACCTCTTTACCGCGTTCTGATCCCCAACGTTGTCTATTTCAACCTTCTTTGTTGTGAATAGTAAGATTACATGGCAAACAACGTCGAGCGCCATCCATCATGATGTGTAACTGAGTTATCCGAACTCTAGCACTGACACTATTTACACATATCACATTGGTACCAGTTTTCGCGCATGTATTGCCACTGATTTTGAAGTTTACAATAAAGTTATTATTAATTAACCAAAGATAACCAGTGATCGCATTCAGTCTGTCACTGAACAGAAAATGGACAAAGTATTTGGTCTTACCATGCTTTTTTTGAAACCCCTCCAACCTGTTTGGCTAGATGGGTAGTCGTGGCCGGTATAACTCCACATAAAAATGTGGTTGTAAATACGCGGCATAATCTTCAAACAACTTTCACCTGAGTCTTAACCAGTAGCGTGATAAAAAGTGAAGTCAAGCTGTGATAAGCATTTCAAAGATTTCTGCGTTTCCTCCTGACACCTGGAATTTTATGGACCTGAGAATGAATGACGAGAAGGAATAGTTGACCCTCAGGATGGTAACTTACTTTCAGTCAGAGTATTCCCATAAATCTACCGTTTAGATTCCTAGCCTATTTTTACTGCGAAGCTCCCCCGTAAGCGTCAGTAAGATTAGCGAGGTGAGTTTACGTATGCATTCAATGATTTTTCAGAGGTTTGCCGAATAAACTGTAAAGCTTTTGATAACCATTCACTTACCTTGAGTGCGTCAATTGCCGCATCCTCGTTGCTGTTAGGTCCTAATAATTCCAGTTTCATCCTAAAAGGTGCATTCAAATTCCATACTGAATTTGCTTGAGTAGCAAGAGGTTGAGTACCATCTGGTAATTTGTTCGCTATGCTCTCCACCATCATTTCGAGCGGGTTTGTTTGAAGAGGAATACCATTGCTTGAATTGCTGCTGACACTTAAGTCAAAAGCTTGGCTGGGACTCATAATGGTAAATGAAGATTCTTCAGAGCCTAACTGGTTATCTAACCCATGTAGTTTTTCGTAGGACGTTTTGGATAGTGAGGATGATTCAGCCAAATTATTGATCAGTTGTGCCGACCTGCTTGCTTCATAAGGCCCCACTGGTGATTCACTGATTGTATGCTTTATATCTGTTTGGTTGAAACCGTTGGTCCAGCGGCTTTCACCAGACGTACTGGACACGAACCTTGCTTGAGTCACATTATTGGTCAACGGCTTACTAACTGGCTCGCTCAGTTTGTGACAATCACTGAAGGTTTTCAGTGAGCCAGCTTCGCTGCTCGAAAAGAACGTAGGAACCTTTTGCGAAATATTTTGTGGGAGTGGGCAAACGCCATAAGGTGAATTGAATGGCAAGCTGTTATTCAAGCACCCATTGGACAGATACCTCTGTTCGGCTATCTCACTAGTTGGGATAAATGTGGGACAAGTGTTTTGCTGCTCACTGGTATTTGATGCTAACACTGACCTACCCTCAGCCGAAGTTGATTCAAGGGTTCCAACAACTACAGACAACAGATCGGCAGTGTTCGATGAAGGTGATGAAATCGGAGCGGTCGACTGTGAAAGAAGAGGATACAAATGAGTTGCGGTGGTTTGCCAGCGGTTTAAGGTATCATAAATATGTAATAAATTGGGTCTGGTTGTCAGCTGGAGTGCTGTTGACGAGACAGACCGACTGTGACTGCTCGGACTAGAGGGGTAAGAGGTGTTCATCTCCTTGAGATCCGTAGACTCGGCCTGCGTCGGTTTGGAATTCGCGGATACTGGTGAAGAACATGAATGCAGTTTAAGCAATTCGTCCAGTTTCTTTTTCATACAGTGTAAGTTGTGCATAGTCCACTGAATCTGAGAATTAGCACATTCCGTCAACGGAAGTTGGCGTGCCTTCTGAGTCAAAATCGTAGAATTTGGGTGCTGGATTACCTGTAGTGTGTAATTTATTGTGTGAGAAAATGCGTACGCTTGTGATCATGAAGGTTAGCAAATCGTAATGCAACTGTTTTGTTGAATTAACTGGTTCATTTGATCAAACTTATCATCTTACCTATGCAAAGATACTGAATAATATCCATTAAAAATATGGAATACATTCTTGTACGTGTTTTGGACAAGCTGCTGTGAAACGTGCAATAACTGCCATATATTCCATCAGCGCAACACGGGTACGCACACACAAACACAAACAAACGAAGTAATGTGGAATGACTGGAAATACAAATAATTTCCCAATCACCGCCTGTCAGACGGGAAACAATGATGTATGTCTGTGTGCACTTGTACGGTTATATGGGCATCGGTGTGCAACCTCACAGCGGGATGTCACAGTATGAACATACTTTACGTATGTGTGTGTGTGTGTCAATTGTGACCCGGGAACAATTGATGATGATGATGATACTTTACTATTTCCGCCTCTGGTCTTGTCAACAATCACCTACAAACACACATAGGCAGTTTGTGGGAGAGCGACAGGAGGTGGAGAAAGCTAGAAACACCTATCATATTTTTGCGGGATTTCCTTGTCTGACACAGGCAGGCATGTAGTACGAACACAAAGAGTTGAACGCTTGTGTGTGCGCTTGCGCCCGTTTTTTGTTTTGGTGAACGAACGGATGACGAACTGTCAATACACATATGTACATCTTCAGGGCTTGCAAAAGTAGACATGTGGTTTGAATTCTGGTCGACAGTACATGCAACAAGCGAGTGCGCCAGTGGGCGATTTTGTTTTAACTGGGTGGGTGGTATCCAATGCGTAGAATGAAAACTAAAAACTCTGCCAAACACGTACTTAAATTGAGAAAACGTTCTCAACTTCGAAATGTCAAGTGAAAATACGCTTAAGCGCACGCATGCCCAAGCTAATATCACTCCTCCAGAATGTTCACATTACCAATGGGTGCTATTGTCATCTAATCTGAATATTGTGATTGTGTAGTAGGTCGAACTATGCTTACATGATAAGTTAAAATGCACTCTTAATATAAACCAGAGGTACCGCAGTGGGGTGCAATGAAGAGCGTTAGTACTTTTGGAAATGGCTTCTTTCGTTCTTATCTGGCCTTTACTGTATGGTAACCTTTTATTGCTTACCTATAGTTCCGCTACTAGAGACTCTCATTCTGGAGGTGATGATAACGATGAGTCACCCGATTTCAACTTATAACATTTAAGGGACACTCCATTCAACAAATTAAGATTTATTCATGGCTCACCGTAGATAAAACAGTTGAATACTCTGTGGTTAGTTCGTCAGGTGAGGCATTCACCGAGCAGGCAGGCTTTGGTGGGTCAGTTTTTGGTATCATACTGTTCAGCCCAGAAAAGATTGATGGCATTTTCCAGTTCATACAGCAACCATTTGGCGAGGAGGTCATCGGAGGATTTGCGGTTGAGTTGGCATCAAAATGGTGTTCGAGTGGACAGGAAAAGTCAACGCGTGCAGAACTGGTCTGGTTGGGTTGAACAGAGGAATCTCGACTGAATGCGACAGAATGTCTTGAATCGGGAATATCACACTGGTTTTTGGTCATTATTTCTTTCGGATACATAAATGGATGCCAGCTGTCAACGTTTGGCTGAGTTAGGTTCAAGGGAACGTCGCGTTCAATCTACAAATTTAAGTGTATGGGTTTTACATGCAATAAATTAGGCAATAATGCCGTTCGAAAAGATTCCTTAGATAAATGTACTTCTACGTGAATAAAAAATTGACAATGCACCCTTCAAAGATCAAATAACTAACAACTTGATCAACTGGTAAACAACTGTGTGACTGGCTTACTATTTATACAGGGTGACAACAGATATAGTATTAGAGAGCTAAAATTTAACCGTCCAGAAATTTATCTTCTAGCTTTGGATCCAATGGACTGCCCGCCACTATTCCAGCAAATTTTTCGTAAGACAGTCTTCGAGAATCAAAACGTATACTTCTGTTCAAAGAAGTGTAAATTTCCTGAGGTAATCAACGGAGATGCCTGAAGGCAAAATACGTTCCGAAGTGAAATCACAAAATTTATGCACTCGTGCTGACGCAAATGTCATGGCATTCCCTAAACCGAACTGAGGATGATCGTGCAACAAGTTGATCCCTGCTAATCTTTTACCCGATGATCACGGATTCCACGGCTGTAGTCACGGGTGGTCAAGATCTCAGCCAGCCTACTCTACTGTGCGGCCATCGTCCATTTGTCGCAAGCAGTGGATGTCTGACACACTCAAGCTGCAGGAAGCACATAAGCTCGTTTGTGCTTTTGCCCGATTGGTCAGAAGGCGCAAATCGAGCGTCACGTGTCGGAGCAGCTGTATCGGTAGTGGTAACATATCAACATAACCCCGCGCTCAATATGTCAGACACCCTAGACAGGGCTGGTAACAGTTAGTCCGACATTATTTCATCTCAAGAAGGTGGGCTATGTAGGTCGAAGTTAAGACTTGGTCGGTGAGGAAATGTTCTTTTACTGTATAGTCGATGGTTGTGAATAAGGAGAAGTGCCTAATTACAAGCAACCATCAGCTAACCATGTAGCCTTTCCAACACATCTGAACAATCATCATCATCGAGGAGTACCGGGTCAGTCAGACCTCAACAATTTGAGCTAGTAAAAATGATTACTTTTAAAATCGGTAACACATCAACAGTCCTAATATTCAGCAAGCTGTATGCAATCCAAATAGGTCAGTTATCACTACTTCTTCAGACAGCGTTAACTAACTCTTGCATTCACACGAAACAAGAACACATGCGCTTAACATTCGTTTCGTGTTCTGGAATGAATGACCGGAACGCGTGCACCGAGCATAGTGAGTCTTTCCGGTTGAACATAGAATGAACCCAACCAAGCAAATATGCTGTCGTATTCGATGAAATTATCTGACTCTGATGTGGTTGAAAACGACTCAGACGGCCAGATATTAGTCATCACAGTTGAAGCGCGTTCTCAGACTCTCAGCTAGTAGGTAGGCAGAAGTGAACAAACGACTAAGAACGGAGACTAACTGTTAGAAGTCGGTGACCACAGGCTAAAATACGAGGATTGCGGGCTATAAAATGGGCAAAGGTTGTTGAATAACGACAAGGAAACGGGTAGTCTGGCGGTGCGCACTAAAGTTTTTCAGCCCAGATTCTGCTTCTCCTCATTAACAGAAAGCTGTAATTGTGCGCTGCAGTGCTGGTAAACCATAACTAGTCCGTTGTTTAAAACACTGGTGACTCGAAGAATCTCACACACTGATCACGACTGCTCTCTCATTCATCCCACTGCCTCTGTAGTGAACAGACTACTGCGAGTAAATTTTGGAACCCATGGGTTGCATACTGTAGCATATCTATCTTTCCTCGATAGTTTTTTTCTAGAGTTGTCTTCTTCTTATGGATTAGCACGTTTTGTGGTCATCAGATTGATTTATAAGGAAGCACCCTCTTTCCTTGTATACAAGAAACTCTTATATGCATTGAGTAGCTTGTGTGCTCCCATTTAACTGCGCAAAGTTTAGATATTACCATAAAATAAACTCAACTATTTACTCATGTCCAGTCCAGGCTTTCTATGCATTGCTACAAGTTGGACATCATTCATATTTGGTCATCTCTTCACATTCACGTGAAATTGTGGGCGAGCTCATTTCGGAGGGCAGAACTAGAATCGGGTTCACTCGTTGATTATAGTCTAACAATAGTGGATATGATTATCTAGTTAAACTGAGCTTCGGCCCTCAAAGTGGGCGCATGACAGGATCGCACCACTTGAGAGATAAACGACAGTCACTTATGAGTATAATTCAGGTTGCTTGGAAAGAATTGATCTGGAAAGCCTGTGAGTTTCATCTGAACTCAGTGAAATAGTCATAGTGTTTCATATAGCCAGTTCACTACTTATAAGCAAACAATGCTGAACGTTTACATTTGACTTTTTTCTTTTTCAGGAGTACTTGTTTAACTGAAACCTGACCACAGGCAGAAGGACAGTGGTTCAACTCCGGGTCCGGTTTCAAATATACACTACCGTTGAGATACATCTAGAAATTCCAGCCACCTGAATCGCATACATGAACGTGAAGACAGAGCTCAAATGAGTGCGTTATATTCAGCCACTGAACCTGTTAATCTTTTTCTTGCGGGTCACTCACAAATCTATCATTATGTGTTGATCGAAGCCACAAGTAAAGAACAACGTAGGATATATAGAAAATAAGGCAGCTGGGAGTGCAAACAGAACTGGTCGTTTTGAAGTTTCGAAAATCAGGACTATTTGAAGTAAACATAAGTATTTTGACGCTTTTCATAGGATCACAAATGTCTGAAAGAAAACAACAGTTAATAGTGAGGTCATGTGAAGAAAGGTTTTACGGCACATTCATATCAGATAACAATTGAATTAACTTGCTTTGTCCTGAAGTGTGCAAATTCGAGATGTTACATGTTCCGTTAGTTGTACGATTCGAGCTGCTACATCAGAAAGTAGGGCAAGTTTGTCTGTAATGGAGAAATCGATCGAGTTACAAGCATTGGTGAGTAATTCCATGATTGCATTAGCCATACTAGATGTGGGCGTAGGGGTCAGAATTTGGTGTGGTGAACAGTGATTGGTGAAGTGTAAGTTTAATGGATTGTTCAATTCCTTTTCTGCATTGGTGAACAGATATCCGGGAGTTGTTGCGATTTGTGAAAGATCAATCTGTGTACCATTCATTGTATGGACGATCTGGAAATGGTGAATTCAGAGTGATTCCAAACGTTTTTCATGGATTGCGGTTCCATATGCTGTTTACAATGAGGAATAGGGTTTAAATTAAGATTAGTATTGATTATCCAATCAGTTGGCTGTAACTGATTAAAGTATCGATGTGCATTCGGTTCAACTTTAATGAAAAATAGCTAGAGTTTGATAAATATTAATAGTAACGTATTTCTGTCCACATAGTGATGAAAACACTTGCCACTATGCAACATTCGATGTGGAAAGGACCAAATGTCATTATTCTTGAAATAATTTATTTGGCAACCTGGGGGGGATTACACGTTGAAATAATGTTGCAAATGAAAACGATGATGAATGCAAAAGAGACTCAATTATGAAAAATCAGACATACGGCTGCATTCGAACTAGCTACACAAACGGCATGCCCAAACACGATAATCGCTTTGTCAGCTGAGCTACAATGCTGGGAGCTCGGACATTTCACATTTGGACCAATTTACTCGCTCAACCCACCATGTCATACGGAATCCACTAGATGATTCAGCGGATTGGCCACCCAAGAGGGACGTCCAAAACAGTTAAGGCTTCAGTCCACCAGCATCAATGCTGCATATTAGAATTGTGTTACTGGTAGGTGAATGAATATACACGTACACTTTGAACTGTCAACGTGAACTCCTAGCTCATCTGATAAACCGCTTCTTTGTTTAGGTATGCCGTTTCTGCAACTGGTTCTTATCCAGCCGAAGCCCTGACTTTTCATAATCGGGTCTATTCTGAGTTATCAAATCTGCAAGACTATTGGTTGGTAGCACAGTAGTAAATAGTCTGTGCGGTCAGTATCCAACTTGCTTCACTACTTACGTGCGTGATTTTTTGTTTGTCCATGTGAATGTGGATAAACGGCCGATAGTTACTGGTTACTCTTCAGTGTCTGTCAAGACAAAAAGATTCTGCCGCCCATTAATAATGTGAGAATTAAGCAAATAAATGAAACCCGTGAATCTTGTTGTTTTTATCCTAATGGCTAAAGTCAATCACAAGGACTATTGTTTTGTTGTGCCTGTTGGGTTTGAATAATTATTATTTGGTTCATACCTAGGCCTGAACGGTCTGACTCCAGCATATGTATAATATTGCTGTTGCACGACCGCAACTGTTAGACAATTTGACATCAGCTAGCTTGTTATAGTTGTAATCACCGCTGAAACGGCATGCGTGTACTATTTTTGACTATTTCGACGTGCAATCTCACATCATTGTTTAGTTGTTACTTGGCATTAAAAAACAAACTACAAGTTAAAGTCATTTGATAATGCATTTCTTCTTAGATGGTCTATTAGAAACAGCCTCAGTCAGACTGTGGAGCTACTTGCTAGCACATCTATTTTGATAACTCTTATAAAGTAAGCATATCTAGAACACTGTATCGCACTCGATGCTATCATGATCCATGCGATTAGAATGTCATTTCTCACAAGAACAGACCCGCCAGCAAGAGGCATTTTAGAGGTTAGTGTGACAACTAGGTGGTACATCTAACTGATTACAGATCAAAACCAATCCCACGTTGACCTTCGATCAAAATTCTGTCTATATCTGGGACCTAATTAGAGATCACCAATAGTTCACAATTTATTCTTGGTTTGCGGTAGATCCGCAACCTATATAATGCGTGAAGCAAGCTTGGGTTGATAATTATCCCACTGATTTGATAGTAGTTCCACAAGTAGACCTTTAGCCAAAGCTGATCGAACAATATTCTGTGCAGTTCCCAACGTTCGACAGTACCGAGTCTAATCATAATACGAACAAAGAAGTAATATTGACTTGCTCCGGATAATTGTAATGCACTGCACACGAAATTGTTTAGTACCCGAAAGGTGACAAAAGACTATCAGGGTTATTAGTAATCGTTTAAGCAATTCCGAATTTTGCAGCCAGTTTTTAGTTTATGGATACAGTAGACAATATGACCTACAGTCGAACAAAATAGTGTGTTACAACAGCGTTAACAACGACACAGTCCGACGGTGCCCTATTGATTAACCACCAGTTTCACTCCACCAAATGATTTCATGCAAACCGAGTACGTTAAGGGAGTTTCTGCAATAAGCAGCTCTCCTGCAGACAGACCTCTTGTTTAGAGGTTTCACAGGAATTAACGACACTAAATGGACCTTCTCCAGATCTTATCATGGGCCAAAGGCCTGAAACTAAGTTGTTTCAATCCCCCCTCAAAGTGTTGAGAACGTTTATATCCGGTACTTCATCCTTTGAAACCTAGAAACCACTGCAGATGAAAGAGCTGACTTAATTATTCTACAGAAAACTTGAATTGTCCGAGGCTGTTATTATCCATCATGCGCCTTACACGTACAAATTTCATCTTCATCAGCCTCATAAACCTTCAAATTATGAATCCGTAATGGAATGCTTGACCCCCCTCTATTAACTGCCCTGTAGTCTACAGATATGGGATGATTGAACAATCGGTAGTTTCTGCTCACTAAACCAAGCGTTGTCTTGGTATTAAAATAACCAGACACCAGTTTTACTATACCCACTCTGTTCAAATTGATACATTAATATGAAGTTAGAAGTAAAACACACAAACTAGTCACATACTTTATTGAACAATGCAAGCATACAACACACTGTAGGAGCCACAAGAAATGAGACTGATATGGTCGAGACATCCAAGAGGGTATGTACACCAGTTAAATAATGTGTCATAATTGGAAAAGAAAACAGTAGGATAAGATCGAGATATTTTACTATTCGTCAAAACACAGGGGACGAAGGAGGATGAAGGAAAATGGAATAGGCAGAAACAGACTGAAAAAGACTGAAAAAGATTGACTAATATGAGACTGCGATCAGATCGCGGTGTAAGTTAGCCCATAAGAACCAGCCTTTTAATGTGTCAAAGACAACAGAGTAGAAAATGAAACGGCGTTTATTTGACATCAACGAGAGTACGAACATCGTAGACACAACGTAAAAGTGCTAAATAAAAGTTGTTTGAAGAGATAATTGCTCAATGAGAATATTTTCCAGAATACTAAATTTGCCCCCGTGTTGGATTCTTGTGTGTTAACCATTTGTGGCTTAGGTTGCTTCCCTCCGGAGGACCATTTTCATCCGGTGTCGTCAGTGATTGCTTTCAAGTGGGATCACGGCAAAGTGTTTTCCATTTGGTTTATAATCAAGTATACGAACGCCGTTTGTGAGTTACTTTGTTATACGCATAGAGTTTTCATATAGACTGAACATCACCCACAACTGATCGCAGCTGCCATATTCCCATAGACTTTCCAGTGAACCTCTTTCGAAAAGAAGCAAACAGTTTTGTTCGTTTAACGTATGGTGGTTTTCTTAGTGAAGAAGTACTCTCAACGTGTCCGAATTAATAGGACTAAATTTCTGTTGTCTAACTTTTGGTATAATTCCGCCTATTCAGTTCGTATTTATACATGTGCACCTGTACTTGCGCTTTCGTATGCATGCGGTACAGCGATTGACACCAGACCATCGCACAATACCGTTTCACACACCTGGGGACACCTGACTCGCACACCATTTGCTGCAGTGCAGCTATACCGAGATTACAGTTTTGTTTTGCCCACAGGAAGAGTGACAAGAAAAGCCTGTAAGCTATTCATAAACCACCACAGGAAGCATTCTGTGCATAATTTAGTCCAATTAACTTTGGCAAGCGTGAAACCCAGAAAGAACCGCAAAATGTGCATGATAAAGGAATGTTTATTTCTTTTCTGTTAGATCCGGTGCACTGCATTCAGTTAGGTTTGTCCGTAAATCATACCCTACTTGTAGACACTGTAGGTGACTGAGGGGTGGTAGGTTGCGGGGATTGTTGCTAACACATCAATCGTCTGGTCAAGCACATTTATTCATTCAGGGGTATTCACATACGTATATATACGTGTGTATGCTACGTACCATTGCACACACTAACAAACCGACTGATCTAATGAACTGTCAAGTTCAAGCAACAATTAGGAGAGCGTCAACTTTCCATACGACACCAAATTCATACATTTCCCATAGGGGTTGAAGTCTACACACAAACGTGATTATATTCGAGTAGGCAACTGATTGGGTTTTGAGGATTGCTGTCAGCCTACTGATTACTGTGGATCTGTAAAACTGTGGAGTTCATCACACATGTAAAAGAAAACCGAAAAGCAGTTTATTTTTTTGCTACAAAAACTAAATAAAAACGTTATTCATCAGTTCACATTCTGTTTACAATACCCGCAAAGGTCTACACGGGTGTTTTCACATATGGTTTTAATTGAGCCTTTGGCTATGGGATGTTTCAGCCAACAAAACACACATGTCACTAGTTTTGAGATGGTGTGGTTAAATCACGACAGCAACACAAGCAGAAACAGAAGCAATAGGAGAACAGGATGAAGACTGGTATCGAAATTCACTTTCACATTAAAGTACATCTGTTTCGATTAGAGCTGTCTGATTTGATTATGACATTTTTAAAAGGACATAAAAAGAACTCGCAAAAAACAGAACAAAAACACATTGGATTTGTCCAATTTGTGAATGAAAATTTGCATTTGTTTAGTTGTTTATATAACAATTTAAGTAACACCATCTTCTACGGGTAAATGAGAATCAGTTTGTTCACTTTGGTTGCCTGATTAAAAAACCATGGCTTTAAGATGGTTGTGTAGAAACAGCAGGACAGTCACATTGTCTTCTCCAAAGATTGCACACAGCAGATTTGTGTTTGAAAGCTTAGATGTGATGAGTCGTGCAGGTTTAGACAGAAATCATCCGGGCGATATTCAAACCATTCACCAGGTCAAAGCTATATTGTACGTTATTAGAGGACTATAAGGAAACTTGTGTCCGAGGTGCTGGGTGACAAGCTTATCCGGGAAGAGCAAATGTAGGTGGTTGTAAACTTGAACGAATGCGAGACTTTGATTGCTAATCCGAGAAAAAAGAGGAAGTTGACAAAATTATGCTTGGGTAATGTTTGCAGTTAACTTGGTTGTCGTCAGTAAGTCAAATACTAAAATACTAACGGAAGATCGAACAACACAGGGCCATCGTATAGGCAGTGCTTTAACTTACTACCGTAGAGAAACAGCAGGTTTTGAGGAATCGGCCCGAAGCTGTATTATGTTCTTAAATGATGTATCACGGTAATGATGCGTACTAAGTTTATCGGCTAAGGTGGCATACCTGGTTACGGGAAACCTAGAGTATCATGTTAGATTAACGTAGCTCCACCATAATGATATCCATGTCTTATCATAATTTGCGTTTTCATAGGAGAGTCCATCTGGCCGACTGATGAAAACAGACAGTGAAATAGTGTTGCTTTAGGATAATATGCTCGTGTGCCGGACTAGAACTCCGGCCACGATTTTTTGAAACAATTGTGTTAGCCACTGCGCAACTGATCTCACATAAGGCCCGAGTAAATCATCACATGTGAACGCTCAACTGCGGCCGTTTCTACTGGTTTGACTTGATTGTCATAAGTTAATCTTACGATCACGGAAGTCTGAGAATATTTCGATGGAGGTAAACCGTAGCGAACCGGCTGACGACCTAACGGGAGTAAACCTGATATTCCCCTCTGAGTTCTGCGACCGCACGATGAGGTTGCACACTATCGTCTTGCAAAAGGTTTTGATGCGACCCAGCGAGCCAGGGCAAAGAAAAGGTTTTACGGTAGTAACATTTCACTTCTTACATTCATGTACGTTACTCCACCATCCAGTACAGCAGGATTCGTGAGCCTGCAATTAGAGGTTTGAATCTCTACTTTCCTGAGTTCGAGCCTTTCATCAAGTAGCCACAGTATGAACCGATCTCCGTATCCTACGAGCTTCTCCGTCCAAAGTTTGTTCAGTCATGGCCGATTGACAGTTTTCAAAACACAGGTACTAACAAAATTCCACCTATTTGCGTGATTCAACTGTCTATCACGATGTTGGTGCAGAAGCTAGTTTTTGCACGATGGTGTATCGACTGGGCGTAAACATGGAAACAGGTCGAGTGAACAATGCATGTCGAAGTTATCGTGACGACGGAACTGTATGATAAGCCTACCATTCCCTCCCTCAAATTTGAGCTTCTGTGGGTACTGCCCTATGGGCTGCTCGGTTTATCATAATTCAACCTTACCACGACATGGAGATAAAAAAAAAGAGATATTTATCAGTCGCCTTTTATGAAACTGCAAGGTTACCCATTTTCACTCAACTGTATTACCAGAAATCATATAGGCGAAATAGGTAGAAACATGCGATGACTTCTGGATGAGCGCTATTCCATCTGTTCGATATGAATTCGAATTATGATGTCTTAGTCTCAACCACGCCTGTGTAATGTAACAGGTTTTGCCTGCTTTATCGATGCACCAGCAACCCGGCAATGACAATCAGAAGTAGCAGACTGTTCACGGAATGTCTACTGATATCTGAAATACCAATGACAACGATACTAGGACGTTCAAATAGAATAAGGTAGTAGAAAGTGGTCAGACGGTACAGTGGTTTTGCAAGCTGAGATAAAAATGGGTTTAGTAACGAGTTTGAATATTCGCTATTACCCAGTAGTCACAAAGAACCACCTTCGCTCGTTTAAAATTGGGTCATGCATACAGGCAACAAGATACGCTGATGTGTAACGCAACCAATCATGATATCTTCCGTATATACGTTTATATAAGCGGAAATCTTTCCCACACTATCTAGTGGTCTCAGCTTCTCAGTCCATGGCTATTTTTCTAATCGGTGGCTGTCGCTTCCAGTCATTTTTGCCTCACGTTTAACCGGTGGTTGTTCAACAGAAAAATCCCTGCCACCGGCCTTGAGGACAGTCTATATCCCAAAACTCTGTGACAGGCACCTTAGTCTGTTCATTCAACGCTGTCATCGATATACAATCTTATCAACCACGGAACTATATTGACACTTGTATACATACATCCTATGAGAGCACATTAACATGTTGTTCCCAGCATATGGGTTTAGGTCAGTCACCCCAAGAGGTAAAGCAAACGATGCTTGTGTTCCCTTTCCACGTGAATTTACTGAAAAGCGGATGAGGGCTAAAACTCGTCAGAAACCTCCAAGGTCCGATGCCCATGTTGTAAACCACCATGGCAACCGCTTAAAAATAGATGAATATGAACTGAAAAGTGGTCCTCAAGGTCTCAACTAAACGGGAAACAGAACAATAATTTCTACGAAACACCGAGGCCGTTGGGTCAGGCATCACTGTTTGCGTTACTCTTTCACAGCACTGTCTTTATTCCCGTTCTTCCGACGAACTGTTTCTGATTGTCTTCAACTGGTTAAGAGTTACATTAACAGAATGGATAGGACAATGTAAGGGTCTTCAGTTCATCATTGTCGTAAGTTTGTTCATACCTGTTGCTGATCCGAGTAATGAATGGTTGATGGGAATAGCTCAAAGCAAATTAGGACTGATTGGTTAAGGTATCTAAGGTTCATTGACATTTTGTTAAATGGAGCGGTGGGTTTATAAGACACTCTATTCGTTTTTGCTTTATTAACAACATTTTTAGAGGGACTGAATTTTTATCGTTATAATTTCTGTTGTTCACCCCTTCAGTTATGGGATGGAGCCTGTTGAATGTATCAAAATCAAAAGGAAATGAGCAGCTTTTGTTTCATTAAAAAAATTACGGACGTTAGCTTCATCAAAGAGCATATCAGTTCAATGAACCACGGAAGCAAAGTTAACCACCAGACTTACGTTAAACTAGCCAGCATTTGTTGTGAGCATGCTGACTAGAGGGAGCGGATGATGTCTATGCAACTGTGTGTATCTAGTCCTGCATCAAGCGGTTTGAGTGTGAAAAATTCAACAGATAGCCAAACGGCTACCAGATATTTATACTCAGAACGTCAGTAGATGTAGCAGAACATTTTCTGTTGCTTAAGAGCCAACGGTGATGGCTTGAGAGCCTGGATATTTGTTTCAAGCTAGACATCACCCACAATTGATCGCAGTCAACTAGATTTTCCAGTCAGCCCCTTTTGACAAGAAGCACCCGATTCGAGGTTCGCTCTTGTTAGAGCTCGCCAATAGTACATATTCTCCCCACGGCCGTGGCTAGAACTTCGACCACGTTTTCATGAGGCAAACGCGTTGACCACTGTGCCATTGACCTCACACTAGGCAAGACCGAATTATCACATCTGAACGCTCGACCACTTTCGCTTGTAAGTAATGATCGGGTTGCCCGATCACCTCGATAGAAGACACAGTTATTGCCTGTTAACTCCAGTCGATAACCCCGCAATTAGGACTTCCCTGACAGGTCGAAATCTCCGATCTCATTAATCGTGTTAGGCAATATTTTAGATTATTGATGAGTAGTCCGGGATTTGGTTACCGTCTATCTGAATACGAAGGCCACGATCAAATGTATGTGATGTTTACCTTGGATATTTGTGGTAACTGAATTATGGCGTATAAGTTACTCTTTGTCTTCAAAATTTTTACATAGAAAGAGTATTCTGTCTGAAAACTACTGCTGAAACTTAGTGTATCGTTAGCTGATAATATCTGGATTCCATGTCAAACCCATCTATTGTAACACATCATGAAGATAAACTGTCATATTCCATAATAGATTTGTATTCATACATATCCTTTACTATTCATAATGCAAAGTGATTTTCTGAGTTAACAGGCGACCATCGTTAAACGGCATTTCTTAAGGATTATTTTGAGTACAATCTAATTATGTGGTTAGCAAAAAAATGCACTCCAGCGGATTAACTTGGCCGTACAAGGAAAGGTGTGACTTGGCTGCCTACTAACACTCGCATGGTCACTGAGTAGCTTACCGTTCAATCCTGTTCTGGTTGGTAAACCAAGGAAACCTCATACCTAAAGAATTTTTTTTGATAAGATTATACTGAATGTTTGAAAGTTTGGGACGATTTTGTCCAGCAAATTACCTTATACGAAAACTCCCTGCTATTCTAATATACAAGAAACTTTGTGACACGTGTTAATTACACGGTCAAGATTTAGTTATAAACAGCACACATGTCAAGGGTAGATAAACTTACACTAGGAAAAGTTGGTGAAAATTATTAGCACATTATAAAGGCCAAGACTGAAGTAAGGTGTGCACAGAAAATCTAATCAGACGTTGGAACAGTCGGTGATTAATCTGAATTATCTGTAGAGAATCACGTGACGTACTTCCGAGTGTAGCGGACTGACGCTTCGAAATGCATTGTGAAATATCGATAGTCCTTTGTTGTCACTACTTCCATTTAAATATCCTCGATAAAATATTGCACCTTGAAATGTCTACCAAACTAATATGCATAGAAAAAATATATTTTGGTTTGTTTATTCTAACCTCGTTTGGATAAAAGAATGACTGACCAGACTTTCTGCGTTAATCACGGGATTTTTACAAAATTGTATGGCCTCATGCAAACGATCGATCAGACTATTCCTGCATCGTGAGGGCTACTCACAATAAAGACGTCGGACCGCGGCACAACTTGCGCAAGCACTGCAGCGTGTGAATATTGATCACAGTCACGAAATGTGGAATCACGTTGCCTGTATGACCATAGCTCACCACCACGTGTGATAACGGCTGTACTGCTAACCAAAACTAAGAAGTACAATTTAGCACCGAATATAGGCTGAAGATACAGACTATGGTTGATTTGTTCGAGGCAGGATAATAGTTTAGGTTAACAGTGCAGCTCAGACAGTATGGAAACAAACCATGACTGTTGTTCACGCGTATTTAACTGACACTTTTGTATTGATAACCCTACTTTCTGGTAGGTATGGTGTAGGCAGAGATAGCCTTAATCATATTTTTTGGTCTATTTTTAAAGTACGATCTATATCGGATGAAGTGGACTTCAAGCATTCAGGCTAGGGTTATGATGGAAACGTTAACTATCAGTAGTAGATAGTAACATTCTGTGCCAATAATTATGGAGTTTATGCTCTCGATCGTCGTATTTTAACTTACACTAGGTCCTCTATAGCCTTTTGTTACCAGTCAGGCTATTTGATAGGCGTAAACAGCACTAGAACACCACGACGTGGACCAGTTGCGTACAGCGTGCATAGCGCCATCGTTCATCCGTATTTGTTCTAACATACGTGTCCATATAGCTTAATATTCGCTAAGCCAGCTCAGTTCTCTACAAATAGAGGAGCAGCTGACAAGACGATAGAGTGGCACCAACAGACAAATTGCGGACGTTGATAATGGTCATCAGGTTCAAGGTCTGTAGAGGACTAACCTAATATAAGGGTATAAATGCCAATATTCAGTTCAAAACGCAGTAACCGAATAGCTCGCTACAAGTGCAAACTGTATATAAAAATAAAGCGGAATATGAAAATGTTTACAATACTCTATAGGTCTATGACTGAATCTTCGTCGACAGGCTTACCACAAGTGGTTAAAATGCTGCAGTCGCCGACTACACTAAACAGAAAACATACAAGAAGAAAGGTGGCATAACGCAGCCCTTCGACAGGAACTTTGTCACAAGTGGTTTATTATCACCGTTAAACAAAACATATCTTCGTTTTATATTCAGTTAGCTTTTGAACAGACAGCCTTTTACCTAAATCTGACACTTCTAAGCTGTCACAGAATTCACTTCCTAAATCAAAATTACTGATTAACTAAAAACTGCCGGAGTATTTTAAAAAGTAAGCGAGATATCTCCTAGGAGAACTTTCTGGAAATAATTGACATAGTAACCACATTTTAAAGAACTTAGTGTTTTCATATCTTTGGTCGAAGTAAAGCTGGTCAACAAAGTACTGTAGTGTAAGGTCTATCAAGTACTTTTTCTCCCATAAAAAATTGGTGGGATCCAGTGTGACTCACCATAAACTCATTTAAAAGGAGTTCCTTCTTCTGTTAATATGTGCAAGCATTTTGTTGGGTGGACAGTAAACGGAGAACTCATAAGCGGTAACAGCCGGTCACCATCTTAGGAGTCGGAGTTTGATGTGTACCCTCTAGGATAGATGGTCGAACAATCGGTAGGCTTGTTTTGTAGAGAAAATTGCCAAAAGTTTAAAGCTCTATTATGGTATCTGTATTTAGTGAATATACTCAGCCCAAGATTGTTTACTTCATAATAAGCAAGTAAAAAACGTTTTTTCTTCAACTAGTACAATCACTAATGCGGAAGGAACAATCCGAGACTTTGAGACGAAGCTTACCAATAAAAATGCGCATCAAAATTAGGGTAACCTAGCTGGTACATTGTTATCTTGATCGCAGAGCAACCTCTCAGTTTTGGTTAAATGGTCCAATTAGATGAGTATTTGTTAAGTTAAGTAAAATCTAACCTACATAACCTTTGAGGATTACAGCCTAGATAACAGACGTGCCACAAATACACATAGATTGCGTTTCACTTTGGTGTGCAACGTTTTCATACCCCATTCAGACTAGCTCTCTCTGATGAGTCTTAGCAAGGACAAAACAGCTGATGGGTTTCAGGTTTGAGAGGGAGCATCAAGAAACCCTATAACCATCACTTCGGGTAGTTGTGATCATTGACAGTGCAAATTAGTAATCTGAGGAAGATTATTTCTGTGCACACTCACAGGTTGTGAATAAGTTACGCACTGGTTATGCACAACTGCCCTATCATGAGCGATACTCAAAGGACTGGTGGCCAAACGGATACTAGCCTCGGCTCGTATGATATATGGATACTGGTACTATTCGCATTCAGACTACTTCCACTTAGTAAGTTCAAAGAAAGACAACACCAGTCGTGAAATTTCGGTTTAATGGAATTTGCAACACAAACTGTACGCGTTTGTACAAAAGACAAGTGTTATAATTTGTTATACGTATAGTCAGAAAATTAGTTCACTTTTATGTCGTACAAACGACGTCGTTACGTAACCAAACGTCCACACAGAACAAACGGGCCTGTTTGCTGATGAAATATGATATGGTGGCAAACAAACACATCAGACCGTGCGTACATTGAATGTGTTGATTATTTCCTGGGATGACACATCATCCAAGTCGTTGACCAGCTCTCAGCTATGAACAACTTCGGTCCACTCGTGATGTGGTAACGTAATCCATGTCATTCATGCTGTGTGTCCGCTATTGGCAAGGTAAACGTTTTCCATTCCGTGTTTGAGGACAACCAATTTTTGAGAGACTACTTGATCAGCTTACTCGTCTTATAGGAGAGTTTGGTTTGCATGTATTTTGCCGATTTGTAGGCTCATAGCAAAGTGAAGTTATTCAGAAGATGTTGTTGTTACCTAACTGAACATGTTTGTCGATCGGAATTCTCTGGAAGCACACGTACGGTTTTGCCCCCTTTGAAAATGTATTAAACGAGTCTTGATTATACATTCTACCATATAGGTGCAGGTGCAGTCTAATTTCTATCTTAATGCACAGGTTTGGTGGAGGTTTTTTAACCGTTAGGATACCAGGATTCGTGGCCATATATAACTACGTAGGCTGACCTCATTAATTAGACGAATCAACATACCGGCCCTGTTTTTCTAATAGTTTTTCACCAAAAACCATAATAACTGTAATATCCTAAGTTCTACGACTTCCGAAACAGACCGGGTTTTTACATGTTGTTTTCAGATGCAGTTGACCAAATGTTTTAACCTACGGGACACAAACGTTCTGAAGATCACGACAAAAAGCTGTCAAGAGAGTTTCTGATTTAAATATTACTGCGACCGTCACGTAACTGTCAAAATTAGTGTGTCTTTCTTTTTCCCGAATCTCCGATGAACGTTTTCTCTCAGAGGGATGGTGCACCTTCGTGTCTTCTCTTCCAAAATGACCATTGATTTACCTTAAAGTTTTCTGTAGGGGACTAGAGCATCTGTTTTGGGAGAACCGTGAGAACAAAAGTGGCGTGACTAGAAAATGGGACGGGACGTGGGTGATAGCGGGGTGCTTTAACTACACAACTACAGAGATCTAAGAATTTTATGTGACTTTCACCCTGGAGTTGATAAACTGGTAGGGCTACGGCAGGTTCGCTCATCCTAGTAAGCTTTGAAAGCCTGTGTATTCTCAAGTAGGATTATATTGACCGATGGGTTTAAATGTCACCGTTCTCATTTTTAGTGTTTCCATAATGAACGTTAAATGAAGAGGCGGTGATGTTGCATTTAGGAAGCTTATTGGGGCGTTAAGCTGACCAAGTTTGAAAACCACTAAATTTATTGATAAATTCCAGTTCAATTTTTCCCCAACAGCTGAAAGTACAAATCTCAAGTTGCATGAGATTATCGACCTGCTGTAAACGGTCGAATAAATGGTCGACTCGGTTAAGGTCATGGAGTTATGGATGTCGTGGAAAAGATCGTTTATTTCGCTGAGTCTCAGTCTGTAATATCAGGAGGCCATCGCGGGAAGGAACTTCGTTGTCGTAACTGGGACAGATAAGATCATAGTTGCACCTTCATTGTTCTGGCGTAAGTTGGCCAGTTAACTGAACTATCGAGACAAATAAGGAAATTTCATCTATTCAATCCAACCAAAGGCTGCGTGGAACTTTGGTGAGGTTGTGCAACTGAATACATCAGACGCTGAAAAATCCCTCGCCAACTGTTCGCAAGAGATGGTTATCAGGAAAGCACTGCTAATTTCCGACTATCTCCGATGATCTAAAGTTCCTGATTCATAATGGCCTCCAGCTTCGACATCAAACATATTCATGATGGCTTCCATCTGCTTCACAATGAGAACTCTGTCAGCTACAGTCGTTCAATATGTCACTGTTAACCTGCCTACGAATGAAACTATAGAATGAACTTCGACTTCTGTTGACATTTATCAGAAGATCACATAATAAACCGGTTGAAGGGTCTAGCTCCCATCCAAGTGCTTGCTCTGTCAGTCTGTTTCTGACCATCCCAGTGACCTTTCAATAGATATGATCAATTCATTAATTCGACGGTTCCGGCCACTAGGGAGGATTGTGCCAAACTAATATGAGCCAATGAAAGGTAACTTAAGATTTATACTTTCGCCATCGTTGTTTAGCCCCTTCTAATATTTATTAATCTGTAACCACTCGCTTTTAGACTTTGTTGTCTCCTCCTATCACTTGCCATTGTTTTGACCCATGATCAACATTTTTAGCCGGGTTTCGTTATTTCAGATCACTGGAAGCAACGTATGAGTGGAATAGCTACAAATCCGCTTTGTGTTCGAATATAAATGGATATATAGTTAGCCAACAAATACTAACATCATTTTTACCAAACTACACTATCTAACAAGAAGGCAGACTATGTGCAAGATGGACGACCATAAGTGACAGTTTCATTAAGGATTATGAGCTGATACACAATATCACAAGTGATACTGATGAAAACTAATAGCAAATCTTCCAGTCATACTCACAACCAAATTACTGTTACGTTTCTTAAGCAGTTTATGTGTCAAGAAAGAATTAGACCTAGACGGATTACGCATCATAATTCCTTACCGTTCTAGAATTGATGATATGATGAATACGCTGATGGGGTCTGCCAAGTAGGTCAATAATCAGATGTCCAGCGAACTACAGTTTTCTAGTTCCCCAGAAAGGAGGTTTTAAGAAAATTGACCACTGTGGTTCTGGTCTATTGTTGTTCATCTGCCGTTGTGCGCAATGAACTTTTGAGATAGCATCTAAATGACAGACCTGGATAATATCTTACCTAACTCACGGAATCTAGGCACACTTGTACAGCCATGATTACTTAACATTAAGGATTCTCCGGCACATCGGCCTTCTTGTAATATAAACAGGGTCACCACATCTGTCAGACAAAGTACGCTGGAGAGTACTCACTTCTCTTCCACACTTCTATCCACTTTAGCTCTTAGATACAATCCAACTCAATTTTTAACCAATATTCCGTAGATTCCATAAAATCAACAGAAGATCATAACATCGCTATCCAGATAGATCTCGCATCTTAGCCTTCAGCCTCCGGTTTCTGCCGTTTTCTGTTTGGCCCCAAATTGTGAATTAGTATGTGTTTTCAAAGTTCGCATTCTAAAACAGATAGGTCAACGGGCCACTCAGACTAAGACGCTAGACTTGGATCATTCAAGTAACAGATTTTGAAACATGAGGTGCGGGGGCTGATGAATTAGGCACAAAATAGATTTTGGAAAATACCCAAAGTTGTTAGATGCCAACAAATTGTGTTTCGAGGTAATTCACTTAACATGAGAAGGATACTCAGTTATATCCCGGTCGCCTGTCAAAAACGTTTACTGGCAGATAAAATTATTGAAATGGAAACCGCTTTTGCTTTATGGACTGTCAACAGACTCTTTAAATTTGTCCGTGCCATTGACCCAGGTCATCCGTACGCCAGTGAAGTTAACAGAAAAGTGGATGGCATAGTTGTCGATAGCAAACCCAACTGGTGGGAGTGAAGTGGAGTAGCCACTGACAGCCAAGTCAACTGCTGTCCTGCTTTTACCGTGTTATCGGTATGAGTAAAAAATTTTGAGTGGTGGTCAGTGGGTTTGAAACCACTTACCAAAGTCGTTATCTGCAACTACGCTTTGGCTTTCAAACGGTATAAAGCTGCTGCGCATGTGGAAACCACTGTGAAATTCTCGTGACCAACATTCTAGCATTCGCTCCGTTACATCGACTCACTGTATCTCCAGGATTAACACTAGGGATTAGCTATCCTCCGTCCTGATCTACGTTGAGACGTACAACAGTTAGCGCCAAGGAATACATCGGGACTGCTCACGCCCGCCAATTTTCCCAGATTTATCGTAGGTGAACTAATAGCAGACTGCCCATGACACTTCCCAAATGCACGAAAAGACCTTCCATGTGATAAAAGATTGCCTGATCTTGATTGTTTTGATCACAACTTATCACCTTTTGACTGACTTCTTCCAACACTGGTACTGTTAGACAATAACTCATGCTCTGGCAAACACTTCGGAATGGGCTTTACAATCTCATAGTTCAAGGTGCACTTTCAAGATTACTACAGTCACACTTACTTAAGGCCGGACAATGAGAGTGTGGAGATTACTATTGGGTTTTTATTGCTTAGAAAGTTGCAGTAGCCGCGGCAAAGGCACAATGAATCAAATTGAGGCCCGTATCTCTAACTTTGTGACGGTATTCTTTCATGTGGAGCAACCCTGTTGAAAGGCAAACATCTCTCTGAAGTGCACGTAAACAAGGTGACTATGAATTACTGGTCTGCGGCCGCAAAATCTGACTATTCAAAACGCAGCTCGTAGACCATCTTCAGCCATCTGACCATCAACGTTTGCTTTCCATCGTTCACACCGGGTGCCACAAACGGGTAAGCAAATATGAGGTTGAGAAGAGCACATTTGCTGGTTAGTGTAAAACATGCCAGTTAACTGAGTGTTTAAGTATGTGCGTACTTAGACGGTCTGGCAAGATACTTGTGCAGTGAGGAGGAGCGATCGTACTATGCTACTTACACCACTGCTATACAGTAATGGGGCAGAGCATATATTTTGACATTAAAATAGTCGCAGGAAGATGAAAGAAGAAACTTCGGAGTGTAACATTGCATGAAATTGTTCTTGGTACGTAAAGGAACGTAGAGGAACTGAGCATTGGTGTCTGTGGCAACCGTGACCGTTCGGGTCCAGTACCGTGCCCAGATGAGTGTTTTTGTTTGTTGTCATGTTTAAACGCATAACCCATGTTTTTGATTCCTGAATATACAACCCTTACGCCATCCGCGTTCTTGGCTCACAACACTAAGTGTGTCAAACAGTCGTCTGTCACACAACACTTTCTCTGAGACAGAATTAAAAACATACGTTGGTTGCTATTGAGATAGTCTGGATACCTAAGCAATAATCACAGTTATGTTGATTAAAAGTTGGTTTATGCCAATACGGTCGTTCCATATGTTAAATTCTCTGCGGTAGTGTTCACCATGCGAATTTATGGCAAACATGTGAGTTTCTGGTGAACCCTAAACTAACACAAACTGGAATTAAGCGTTTCATTTGTAATATGTCCGTAAAACAGTTCACTTTGTTGTTAAGGTACTATCAAATATAAATGATATTCACTTTCCAGCAAATCTTGTTGGTGATCGGCCATCAGAAGAATGCTTTACCAACCCTATTTGCTTGTTCAAAATCGTTCGTTCCTCACTTACACAGTGATGTTGACTGGTCACGTAATGAGAAGCATAACAGAACGCACCTCGGAAAACTATCCGTTCAGTAGAGACTGTCGTAGTATTGGTTGACCAACCAGAAAATTGGTGAGACACTTGCAATGGAAGAACCACACGAAGATCCAAGATCAAAATTCGTTAGGATCCACGCCCAACGTGAAACATCCCTTGTGCGCACAAAGACTCTTGATGGAATATTTTGTATTGATTTGGTGTAATCACGAATTTCTTTCATTTTTCTTCAATGTTTTATGATGAACCTTCTTAGTGTCGCAAACGATCTGAAAATTGTTCACAGCTGATTGCGACTTTCACACTCCGATAGCTCCCCTTAGGGACCAATTTCCAAAAGGAACAGATTTGAGATTTAACCTTGTTACAACTCGTAAGTAGTGTATACCCTTCACACAATCGTGCTTTGAACTGTCGCCTATGTTCTCAAGAATCTACAGTGCTAATCGGTTTTCAGATGATGTTAGAGTAAGTACGACTTATTTATCTATCAGTCGCATTCGTTTGTAGATATGTCTCAGGTTGTTCCATCGACTTGAGCCGAGACTCACTAACCATCTTCTCAACTTTCAAAATCGCTCCCGCGGAAGAGTCTTCCCAGTCAATTTGAAGTCACAGAATGTACTTATCTTATGCTGTAATATTTTATCTTCTGAATAGGTAGCTTCGAATTTATGTTTTAAATTTAACATTGCTTAACTCTGTTCACAGTTTCACAAGTCATGTATCTCAGTCGCGTCCAAAATGGGGTTACTTTAGTGGTGAATTTTATACTGAGTCACAAAACGTTTACGTACTCTTATTTGTCTGGTTGAAGATGTGGTCGAACAAAGAGAGGTTACTTGAACCGAATGCCTATCCTGGTAGTGAAGCAACTGAAAAGTCCGCATGAATTGCACAACTTGTGGCAAACTGTGTGACAGTCGAAATCTTTTATTAACTACGAGTATTTTCATTCATGTATTTGATCTTATCTGTTAGTTTTCACTAACAATTGAGGTACTCAAGTTAATTTTATGATCTCTCCAGTGACACCGAATGGCAATTTGGCACGCAATTGCTCACGCACGTGTTCACCGGAAGTGAAACAAAACGGAAGTTCTATTGCGACTTTAGTCTCCGGGACAATGATGTATGCAGTTTCCGATAGCCAGTTCATTCATCACAAAAATCTGTTATGAGATGGGAATAGTTTGCTTACAGTGATCACCCGCTTACCTAAAATCAGTGGAATCTACGGCAGTATATAACGACACTCGTCATAAAAGCGTAGTTTTGCGTTTTGTCATAGTGCGAAAAACTTGAATTCTCAGCTAAAGTAATCCAGCTTTATTGAGACCTAACTAGTAGAGGATGCTAAAATTTTTCAGTTCGTAACCCATAAGCGTCCATCACGAACATTTACGTTTCAGCAAGACAAGGGCTTCAACATAACAGGACATATGAAAAACAAACCATCACGTCTGAAGGTCATTCGTTACAATCAAATTGGCCTTCTTTTTGGGAATAGATCGTGTGGGCATACTCTGTCGTACGGGACTAGAAGTGACAAGTTGTTATTTATCATTTATTGTTCATTGTTCATTGACAGAAAACAAGATTCGCCGACTACTGTCTCTTTTTGAAGGAGGATGAACGTGAGAGACGCGATCAAATGGGGGTGTTGTCTGAGTGATACTAATTCAATCCTGGGTAATTTATAGACAATGCACATTGTGAAATTGTGAAATCAAATGCTACTCAGTGAAAAATGGTCGGAAACAAGTAAACAGTTAAAGAACTTCCTTGTTTATTTTCAGTAACGGTGAGAGAGTCGTGAAGCATGTGTGAGCTGTTTATCTGTACAATTCAGACTGAATTGACCAGAAAACAAATACTACTCATAGTTTCATAGTAGTTGATGAAAACCTGGCTCATTAGGACAGCAGGAAAGTATGGATGTTTGGTTGTTTGAGGAGACAGTGAGAAACTCTCTTAGTCACTTGCACCTTTAGACCGACTGAAAACTTGACGAAATTTAAAGAATTCGATGGGATGAATAACTCAGGCGACCGAAACCGCGAAGCACACTAAAATTAGTTTAAGGTTCGTTGTCAAGTCTGTTAATCATAAACACATCTAAACGGGAACAATGCGAAATTCGGACAGAATCTATTTACTACTGAGAAAATTTTGGTGGAACTAACTGCAAGAAGGATTATTAATTCATGAGAATTAGCCGGTACGTTCAGCTTTCTACAGAATATATGGAGATACTTGTTAAACGATTCTGGAGGGTCACAGTGAAATAGGAAAGACACGATGAAACAATTCATCATATCCTATGAGTGATGTATTTTATAGCAAATATCGACTAAAGAATGATGTCTTTGTAAATAAATGTAAACAGCATTAATTTGACAGATTCACATTCAGTCACTAATGAGAGCAAAGCATTACCAAGTAAATAACTTTTCTCTACTGAACTGATAATTTTTAATTGACAGGACGACAACAGTTAAAACAACAATAAGATGGAGTTGAAAAGAACACCATACTACTGATTTGGATGTGTTATAGGTAAGAGTAACTTTGGGAACACCAGTACACAAATTCTGAATACAACAAATCGGCATTAGCATAATCAGTATTAATAGGGTTATATTGTATATTTTAGAAGAGATCCATTTGCGAAAAATCTGGACTTCGGCTGGATTCGAACCAGCGACAGAAACACCATGCCCAAACGCGGCAAGCGCTCTACCAGCTGAGCTACGAAGCCACAGATGCTGAGTTCACAGCTGAACACTTTCTAACTTTCAGCTAGTAGACCCCAAATGTTAGTAACCAGTTTTATTTTTGAACCAATGATTATTCAGTTAGTATAATGTTTATCAACGATCACGATTTTTGCTTCCACTTTAACCAGAGCCTGGCCACTTGTGTTATAGAGCTTATTCAAAACACATCACCAATATGCCAGACTTAACAGATATCGACCGCGAGAGCACACACACACGTGTATGTGTGTGTGTATCCTACGCAGTCTGGCATTCGGCTCGCACATCTTGGTCAATCGGTTGCGACGTAAAGCCACTTCATGTTGGGGAAAACCTACTAGCTAAAAACGTTGAGAAAGACTAAGGTACTTTGTCCAAGAGCCAAAAACGTTGAAAATAGTATTTCCCGCTCAAAACTGGTGACCGTGAGTTAAAACAGATTGCCCCACAGTACACCGGTATTCTTTGCGGCCAAGCTAATAACACAGATTGCGCTCAACTTAATGAACAGCATTTCTGATTACTAACGACTATTCGGAACTTTTGATATTTATACGCCAAAAGATATTCCAGTCGTATTTGTGTGTTCCAACTCAGACTTCGCCGGATACACTCAGAGATGTAGTTACATACCGGAGTCTCAGTGGTTCATTAACCACTGACCAATAGGGGAAAGATGGGCTATTATAAACTGAAAATCGCATACAACTTATCGCAACCTTTGCATTCAGGCAGACTGCCCAGTTAGCTCTTTTTAGAAGGCTCGAGTTTTATTTTTGCTACAGTCTGACGGTAATGCATACCATTTTCACCAACACGATTCAATTAATGTCAACCAAGTCCTCTATTGTTCACCAGTACTAACAATATCACTCAGAATGTTTAATGGTTTCTACAATTTCAACCTGACTAGAACTTCAAAGCATGGCAGCTCCGATTTGAGTTAGCGGAAAAGTTACAGAGTCGCCTCTCGAGATGATCAGGCACTCCAACTACCACTCATTAAAAGTTACAGCTGAGGGCTCAAAGACTACATTTCAGTCCTACCTAGTTTGAAGTCAGTGGCACACTGGTTTAAGCGCGTATCCCATGAAGACATGAAAAGCAGTTTGACTCCCGGTCGTAGCAGGGCTCATAAAGTTTTTGCACTGAGCAACTGACAAAGCTAGCATACACAGAATGCATCAAACACAAAGCACATTAAGCAAATCCTAGCCCGCGCACATGAGATGTTATCTTCGACATGACAGCTGGAAGAAGACCTCGTTCCTCAGCGAAGCGTACACCGCAACTTCGTGGGTTTCCGTCTGTCAGGAACTGCAGTCAGCCTTTGTGGTTAACACATCTCGTGTTAGCAACTTTCTGCCAGCGTTTATTTAATTAGGGATGAGGAACGCTTAGCTTAACTGTGTCCAGGTTGGATGGTTTCATACTAACAAGGGCTAGCCTTAGGTGATACGACTTTGGTATAGCAGGTTCTTTTCAAGGATAGTTCCTTTGATTAGTCTCGAAGATATCACTGGTTGGTATAATTGACTTAGAGGTAAGTAGGTTTAAGTCACTTCGGAAAAATGCAGCACAACGATCCAAAAAGGTCATCAATACCTTATAACAATCGAAGGTCAGTAGGTTGCAGTTCAGTCACAGTGTTTGAGACAAGAGTTAACCAGAAAGTTCAGGCTCGTGAAGTAATGGATGTAGGATGGAGTTGTTTATCCCATTTCTTGAGAGTACTATGATAGCATATGGTTCAGTACCGCTCGCTTTTAAGCATAAAGACCGCAACAGCATTTGCATCGCTCAACAACTACGACATTGGCACGTGACGTATGGACCCAGTTGAACCTAGTCAGTCATTACTGTAAATTCGCAGGGGAGTAGTGACATGTCACTGGTGCACTCATGATTAGCGTCCACATACAAAATAACAAGCTGTCAACCTACGTACAGGCGGTCGCAATGAGTTGTTGGAATCCTACATTTTTTGTTCAAAACAAACTGTGGTCAACCTCGTACTACCGTGGTAACCGCAAGCTATCCTATACATCATTGCATCCCGTCCTCTATGATTTCCCCACCACTGAACCTTTTCGTAAACATCATAATTGCTCTGTAAGTACTGTCTTTTAACCGTTGTTAATTATGAACTTCTACTTGTTTGTACCACTGCAACGGATATTTCTGAATTGGTTGCAATCTACGTACTCCTGAACGAAGTATCTAACCCTTTCATGCGTTTGCTGGCAGATAAACCGTCTTGGCCCTAGATCTACGGGCTTCCGTTCGAAGGGAGAGGTTGGACTCATCATGACGCAGGTGTTTCAGTTTATAGCTCCAGTAAATAAGAGTTTGCTCAATGGTAAATGAGATTATGAAGGTCTGCGAGAGGTGACGTTACCCGTTTACATATCTGTTTGTTTTATATAAGCTATCCATAGTTCAAACGACATATGCGTGTCTATTAAAATATTATGTCCGATTTCTTTTTAATATCTAGTGAACAGCAGTCAAAGTTTTTCGTAAGAGATATTAAGATTTCTAAGGTAGAAGTTTGCAGAGATCAAGTCTATAATCATCGACAGAGAGCCAGACTTGATGTTTTTCTATGGTCCGGACAAACTGACTCTCCTCCGGGAACCATAAAAACACTTACTGTAATTGTTGCCATACGAAATTAGTTTATACAGATTGGGAGATGACAAAAACATTTCCAACCCCACTCGTTTTTCTCCAACAGGTAAATAGGTAAGTAGGTAAGCAGGCAAGTCGGTCAGGATCCCCTGGGAGTGCTGGAGTTTGTTGAGCGATTGCACATCAATTGTCGCAGGTGCATCTAGTCTGAGACCAGAACAGTTATATACAGACAAAACAGCTATGATTTTGATCAAGTAATCCGGTGACAAAGTAAGCAGTACATAATTGACCATCCTTATCTTTGTGTGTATACCTCTCGTTCTTTTTATAGGTTATTTAGCTTGACAGAATGTATTTGAAATTCAATGGGAATTGTTAAATAATACAACAACCGAAAACTGGCCGGATAACTGAGACCTGAGTCGCTCGTGGCTAACAGATTGGATGTTGTTATCAACTAACTCCTATCACAACCAGTGGTGAGGTCACTGCTTCGAATTTTGAGAAGCAACAATGTCTCCACAGTGTGACCTTAACAACAAATCTGTCAACAAGAGCAAATAAAACAATAACAAAGACGTTTTTGCTAGCGGATAAACAGAAGATTTCTCGCTCTCTTCTATTCTGCTTTCTAACGCTAGAAATTTTTTAGTTCATCAATTAAATACATTGTAGGGTGTACGCATAAGCTGGAAAAAAACTTGAACTACGATTGATGAAAGAAAACGATTGAACAGAAGAGGTGTTTATCTGAAAGGACGCTGATTGTCATGAACGGATAAGCCTTGTGACCAAAATGAGTTAACATGATCCCAAATATAACACTAAGTCACATAACCCCGCTAAAGCCCAGTTGAGCACCCCTCTAATTTTACAGTTTTCCAGTAGGCTGAATATGACCTTAATGGACGTTAGAAAGGGATTTTCAAACTATTAACATTGACACATCAATAGATGTACCAGAGGTGTCCTTGGCAATATGTTTGCAGACTATACTAGAATGTGAGCATCCACCGCACAATTGTTTGCAGTTATCGTAATTGGATAAATTCTTGTCAGGCACAACCCTAAGGGATAAACTAAACTGCAGGTTTTTCTCTTGTTGTTCAGTTTCAGTAATGTGCATTTATTCTGAAAACAGTGAACATGTTGACCACTGGTCGATCGACTGGATCTTGAGCATAACCTAAGTACCACGTGAGAAGGCTTGTTACAAATCGCACATAAGAAGAGTTTGCGAGAATCTCGCGAGCATACCTAGCCACTGCTTTAGGAACCACAAGCGACTGCGGATAGAGGCCTCAAACAAGCGATTGATTGATATGAAGCCAGTGGACTTGTAGCTAAAGTGATCGCCTTAGAAATAACAGGAACGATGTCATATCGCTAAACCAGATAAAGATATATACCACTGAGATGCGTTAACATAGATAAACTTAAGCCTACAGTATTTCCGCAGATAATTGGATCCATTTTTGCGCATTTTTAGCCCGTCCTTTTTGTTTCTATTAATTCGCTATCATCTTTTCCTGTAGTCATAAAATCTTCATGATCTGTCACGATTTTCAACTAATTGTTTTCGAATAAGTGAATATCCCATCGCTGACCTTGAGAATGTCGTACACACATGAGCATCAACCAGATCCCCTGTGTTTCACTAATATTTTTTTAAGTTACCGTCACTCTAGAGGGTCCCACAGGCCTGTCGAATGCAACAGCATGGTGATACGCGTGTCCACACCCTATACAGTGTTCGCCGTATGCATTCATACTGGTTAGACAGCAGACAAAACAAACGTTGCGACTGTGTGTTCTCACTCTATGAGCCAGCTGAAAATAACCAAATATTTCCAAAAAAACGATGCTTATATATAGAAACTGTTATAAGTGACAGGTGATCAGTAAATGCCAAAATAAAACTGCAAAATTGTCACTATCTCCTTCTGAAGTAGATTACCGTGGCATTTCTTTTAATCTAAAAACTATATTTATTCTGGCCAGAATCAATGAAAATTATGCTTGGATCACTACGAGTGAAATTGGGAGCGCGAAAGCGAACCACCCACCGGGAGACTCGAACCACCGAACCTTCACACTTGGTACCTAGACCCTACCACCCTGTTACCCATCCACAACAAGTGGCCTGCACAGCTTCACTCTCAACTACTCTAATGCCTATACCCCATTGGTCAAACCATCGTGCTGTGGGTCCCACATATTTATATATCCCCATGTACTGATTACGTCAAATACTGGCCGAACAGCTCTTACATTACTACACGGAAACCAACCTGCATCGACACTACGAATCCTCATTTGAACTCTGCTTTTGTTTATTCTGGACTACCTTATTGGCTTGTTTACGTTAACGCATTACTGACTGATATTTTCTGACGGTTACGTTCCATGCTCAGAGTTCATTCGGTTGTAAGTTGTATAATTTACTAACCGTTGCTTATTTATATACAGAACCAGTTTCATCTGAGTAAACCTCGTTCTGTCCGAGTCAAGAGGTTTACAGCTGCCCTGATAAACTGCGTACAGCCGTGAATCCTGAAAGATTTTACAAGCTGTTACTTAACATCAGTTAGGTTTGACTGTGAACAATAAAGTCTTCTTAACTACACAGCTGTAAGATGCACAACGCATTTTTTAATTTAACACACTACCAGAACGCTTCAGCGATCACATACGAACGTTAACGTAATTCAGTAGAACTACCCATCAGTAGATATGCTTTATGATACGAGGTCAACTGGGACAAAGAAAAGCTATATCAATCTGTTGAATTCTTCAAGATAATGACAAACGAACTGTAATCACTGAAGACATAAATCTCAAATATTTTTTTTTCAGAGAAACTGAAGATTGGGTTATTTTTAGTTATCGCAAGATTGGTTGTCCACTGACCAGTTGCTCAAGATTTCTCCGCAGTAGCCTGAAGCATAAGAGGTTTCGAATTTTAAATCTATTTCAATTGACGTATTACAAATAAGCCACTGTGAGAAAGAAACTGGTCACCAAAATATTTCTCACTGAGAAAAGTCTAAATGAATATGGCTGAAAATGAGCGCACTTGCTTTATTTAACTTCCACATTTTTAAATAAAATTAGAAACAATTTCTGAGTGCACCATTCTGAAAGTGTAATATTCATCTCTCCGACATTCGGCCGTATCAATCCTATTGTTTTCGGAATGAGTGTAACGCTACGTTGTGACTCAATTCCCAAACTAGAAAACTTTACCAATATCGCTTTGCTCTACGGTATATTTATATAAAATTTTACTAAAAATTCGGCATATTTTCTTAAGTGATATTCCAGATGACAGACAACCACGATTGATCACGCTACAAAGCTGATAATAAGCAAACAAAACGCTTTCAAACTGTCAAATCTACGATGATATTTCCGCGAACACGTCTATCTTCAACCTTTTTCAACACGCACCCACATGACCAATATAGTTTCTCCGGTTCACCCGAATAACATACACGGACGTAGACAGTTTTGTTTGTTCACAGTTTTACATTTGTTCCTGACAATCTTAAATTCGACCTGCGCGAGTGATATCAAACACACATACACACACACGCATTCACGGTTGACTCGACTCTTGCTCATGGGAGCAGTTGTTTGCCCTTTTCGCTTCACACGTTTACCACCATCCCAAATGTGATTTCTGTTAAAGTTACGAACTTGGGAGAAATTTGCGGAGCGCTCGTACTGACAACCCCTATATTTGTCGGTTGTTCTTCTATCGAGAATTGGTTTTATGGGTGACCTAGTCTGCCTACACGTATTCTGTTGGTTGATGTGCTCATCTTATCCGTTCACCGCAGTAATTAATGCGTGTACAGATTACGGGAGCAAGATGAGTGGGCCCCGTTAGGAAATAGACAGAAGTAACTTCACATCATTGATGTCACCTTACTTAAAGTGATATAATACAACAATGTAAACCAGTTTGTGAGCCTATCCAATCAAACTGGAACAAGCGTGAATTGCCAATTCACAAATCAACACACTTCTCAGCACTGACAGAACATATCTTCCCGGTTATTTGCCAATGTGGTTAAAAGGCGAAATGGAGTCGAATACCAACAAGTCTTTCAGCACTCATATTCTTGCACTTACAGTCACATATACAAGGGTGGCAAATTACTAGTGCTTATATGCTGCCATACCCGTCTACGGATTTTCAGTAATTCTTTGCTCAGCATCATTTCTGATAATCCTGCTGGTGATAAACCTTTCTTTATGGTCCGTTAGGGATGTGACCATGTAATTGGTGAATGCCAACTTCTTGAAGTGCGTATTACAACATTCAGGCTTTATTGTACTTGTAGTGATAAACACTCATTATTAGCGCCAATGACGGCCTGCTCTCATTGGTCAGATTTTTTCAACAAGGTAAGTGAAACCAGCTTCAGCCAAAAATGGGTATATTAGCTTGATTAGTCCGGTAGGTGAACCTGCTTGTTTACCAAGTGATAAACATATGAGTTGCTCTCAACAAAAAGTAGTATATGATGGACTGAGAAATATATGAAACGAAACGAATGACGACGGATTATCTAATGAAGTTTTATCAGGTTTTACGATAACTGCAGTGCCAGGTGTCACATAGTAAAATAATGCCCACAAAAGGTTATGGTTAAAACTCTTGTTACATTCCAGTTAGTTGTGTTTAATGACAAGGACAGGATTTATTTTAATTATGTTTTTTAAACAAAGTTTCCATCGGTCTGCATGTAATCTGGAAATTATTGTAACCAAACATCAGTAGTGTGTATAAATGAACCTACTGCATTGCTGTGAATACACTTGATACAAGCTAGTGCTGCCGTAATTGGTATGCATGTCAAATACGTGCAATCTTGAGATCGCTTTAATAAGTGCTTGAAATTCAATTAGCTCGCCTTGTTTCTATGTACCGATAGTTAGTTAGGAGAAAATCATCTGTTCTCAGTCGTCCTATAACAAGTGTATTCTGATTTTGAGCAGCTGAATTTTGATTATGACAGTTCAGTGAACACTCTCATCTTCAGTATGCGAAGTGCTCACCTCAGCTAATATTCCCCTCCCTATTGAACGCACAAACTTACGTACGGAACTAATGCAACCCAAACAAAAAAAACATGAGAGGCGAGTTAACTTCAGTTTTTCTCAAAGAGCCTGATGCGCATCTGGTCTGAACATTTTGCGGATATGTTCACACAGTATATCAAACGGTTTCAGAGAGCTGACAGTTGAGCAACTGCTGATAGCGCTCTATTACCAAAGAAAAATATATAAAAATTTGGACTAATAATACCTATATATACAGAGGTTGGAAGATTTCAAAAACGTTTCCTCGAGAGTCAGCTATAAAAGAATAGCTCCGGGAATCCACATCAATCTACCTGCTCACAGTTCTTTTTCCTTTGTCGAAACTTCAACTTCATCTGACTACTCAAATTGTCTTCCCAGCATATAAATTTCATGACGGTTTATGACAATGCTTTCATTACATCACTATAGAGGTACCATTTTTTTCTCATAAAATGCCTGGTGGTCAAAAGATTCTGTCTTCAAACTACAGATTTAAATCATCAGGTGTCTTCGCCACTTTCACTTCTCACGAGGTCGTAACTCATATTTCATTTCGGTTTTCATTTCCGGTGATCCCCTATTTGTTCTGAATGACTGGTTTCTGTCAAAGCGGGTGAATTATGTTGACGTTAGAATTCAATACTGAAAATTAACCTTTCTTTTCACTCATTAATATGGTCCTGACAAACTGTCTAGTCGATCTGATACATGATCTGCTTTTGTTCGGTGCTTTCACATACATTGCGACTTTGTCTATGCTCATTACAAAACACTAACAGCAACTCTCTGATGATTGATCTTAACGAAAATTCGAAAACGATGGATGTTGCTAAGCCTGTGCCTGTCGGAAATTTAGCTGTTACTTGATCGACGATTTGACATTGTCTGTACATGGCAACAAAGTATTTGACGAAGAGAGCGGATTCACGTTTTGTATTTGATGTCTAAAGTCATTTCCAACCACGAAGGACCTTATGAAACGTTTTTGTCGGTACGTGTTTAGTCCTCACTGGATGTGCCCTTCTTTGATCATTATCGCTGGGCGTCTGGCCAGGGAGTTGGAGATTTTTTCTAGATCCAACAGGTACCAGTCTAATAGTGTTTCCAAATCCGAATTCGTTAGTTGTATTTTTTAAAGATTTTCTCTCACCCATGTAACTGGTCTACGAAATTTTACCAGATTCTGATCGTCCTGTTTGTTCCGATCTTTTAACTATAGATTTTCATATTCAACTCAATTACTCTGCGAGTCTCTGTATGTATCAGTGTCAAAGATTCTTTTCCGGAATTAGCCCTAATTAATTTCGACTTTTTGTTTGCTGGAGACATGGTTGTGTAAATGCGCAGTGTTCACCTGATGAGGTGCACTAATCAATCTGTTGCATCAAGTAGGCATAGCTCCATGATATCACCACCACACCTTGGGTTGAAATTATTGACTGGTATTAATGCCAAGTAGTTTACTGCGTGGCTAAGAGGGCTGTCAGAAAACTGAAGTGTACATACTGCAATAATGTGGACTAAATTGTGCATTCTGAAGATAGAGACTAAAGGAAGTAACCACTTTGAATTTCTCATGAACAGTTATTGAGTTGGCAACGTTGAAATCACCCATGGTTAATCGCAGCTTTTGCATTCAGATGGACTATTCAGCCACCCTCTGTTAAAAAGGAGCACTGAGTCCTTGCCCATTTGTCAGTAGTCTCAAACACTGCTTAGTAGATTTACCAAAGTCAGAGACTTTGACCTGGCCCGGAAGTTCCGGTTGCGGAGTCATCACTTAGAATTGACAGAAAGTAGTTTCGTCTCTTATCGAGACGGTCGGCCAATCTGATCCTTACACACAAGCGAGTGTGGCTGTGTCCAGATATGATAATTCGGTCGTTAGTCTGGATCTCATAATTGATGCTAGCTAGCTGTTGTCTGCTATGTACCGTAACGCGATTATTTTATGTCCAATGGGCAATAATTGAGGTTCTATTCCCCCAATAGTTCCTTGACTTAGTTGGTATCTCTTTGTTGTAGTCCGGTACGGGAACAAGGGAGTGCTGGGCCGGAATTATGCGCCCCAGTCAATCAGTCCACATCGTTAAACAAACGCATTACCCTTGTGTCGTCGTTACATCCGAACTTGACTAGCATCAACAGCTAAAACACTTGAGTATTTGATAAACTTCAATAAAACGATGGGAAGATGCAAATCATGTGATGTTCATCGGAATAACATTTCGTACATTCCGTTCACACATGGACATGTAACCAATTTCAAACGAATCGAAATTCCACGAAACGGTAGTCATGGCTTTTGGGATTAAACAGATGGACACAAAACTGAAAATCAAAATTGTGGGAATGCTGACTACCGGGGTATCCTCAGTGTGAGTACGAATTGTTTTTGAACACACATGGGGGGACTGTGACGCTTAATAACCAAAGCTTCAGTAAACTGGAGTATGCGTTTCTGGTTGCTCCGAACAACCACCTAGAATGCGTCAGGAACTTTGACTCTGTGTCCTGTTTGGATTATACGCATTGCACCTAATGATGCTTTGAGTTTATCAGAAATCCCCGGTCATGTGAGCTGCAGCTAAACAACTCTAACTTAAGGCGGGTGAATAAATCCCATGTCAAACTGAGTCAGTAAAAACTGGAATCGTTCGAGAAGATGTACGAAAAATTATGTCTTATTGTGAATAATTTTTCAACCTTTTGTGGAATTAAGTATATGAAATTTTTAACACAGTTTTTCAGCGTACATAGGTTAATGTGACAAAATCGCTAGAGGATTCATTTTGTCCGGTTACAATAGCATCATCACTTCCTGAAAATTTGCATAAGTGTGTAACCAACTTTTCATCAGAAACGCCATGGCGTACTCAGATGTAAGCGTTCTCTTTATGATTGAGGTTTGCTATCCCACCAAAGAAAATTGAAGAACTCGGGTTGCATACCCAGTTTGAAAATCTTTACGATCAATTTCAGCAACATTCGCCAACGTCTGAGGAAAATCAAAACTGACTAAAAGCAAAACTAGTGGATGTCGCTTACAAACACCAAAATTACAATTTACTAACACCGGCACAATTCCAAAGTTTAGGAAAAATGAGACTAAATGAGAACCCGCCTAAGTTAAATCCGGACAAAGGTTCTGGAATGTGTTGGTTGACAAGGCGGAATACCTGGAAAAAGTGTTTGAAATTCGTGGTGACACTCAGAAGATTTTGCCGGACGATAATCCTGATAACGTCCAAGAAGTGAAAAATGAAATCAGGTTGGTGTAATCTTTGTCAATCAGTACAAGCTGATGAAGCCAATAGACACAAGAACGCCGCATATATACGGATTACCCAAAAAACCTACGTTCCACCTCGGCCGATTATGTCCATCTGTAACGCACCGCAGCATAAGTTAGCCCACTGACTAGCTGATTTGCTTGGACCAACCAGAAGACAATTCAGTAAATACAGTCTGATGGACAGTTTCGAATTTGTCAATTGTATACAAGGTTTAAATATCCGAGACAAACTGATACGTCGTTTACTAGTTGTTTACTAACACTCCACCTCACAAAACAGTTGATAACATTTACGAATCTGTTATATACAACATTACTCCCTTTTCCACCCCGACAATCGAACTGAAATCACTATTATTTTTGTGTACACATCGCGTAAAGCTCAATTTCCAGACGTGCAGTTTTTGACAAGTGGACGAGGTTGCAATGGATAGTCCGATGGGCCAGCTTCTAGCGGATTGTTTCATGGTCAAAGTAGAATGCACATTATGCGAAGGCCAGGCAAGGCCAGTGTTGCACAGACGCTACGTCGATTGTATTTTAGCAGTTTTTAAAAGCTCAAGTGACTGAAATGTTATTCTTAAGCTTCAAAATTTAACTTGGAATATGTAGTCACTCGAAGATCAGATGGCACGGTAGGAAGACCCGTTTTCAGAAAGACTACCTTGACAGGACAGTATATGTATTTCAAAGGCTTTTGTCTGGCACGACATAAGTGAAGTCTAGGCAGGACGCCTTCTCAAAGAGCACGGAGGATTTGTACAGAGGGAATCTACAGCCAGAGTTAGGTTTATTAACAGACACTTTGCAAGTCAACGGTTATACTCTGTAATTTATTACAAAGTAGAGCAGAGCCGTCATCCCAACAGTAGAAGTAACGATGGTACCGAAGAGAACAGTATGTTTAAAACCCTAGTTTCTAGGGGACAGGTGATCAACAATGATGAGAAAGCGTTTAACAGCGGCTGCAAAACTGGATATAGTACAGCGAACCAGAATTCTACCAGTTGTTCCGGGTCTACGTCTGTCACATCTCACTATTTATAAAAATATTCGTTTAGCTGTAGTATGAGTTACATAAGAAGAAAAAATTGAAAAATAACTGCTTCTATCAAGGAGTATGTTGGCGACTGGCTCCAAACACCAGAAGTCTGCATAGATGCCGACGGGTGGCATCCACCATCATCAGTTGCAAGACGCATAATCCAAACAGGACACAGAGTCAAAGTTCCTGACTCATTCTAGGTGGTCGTTCGGAGCAACCGGAAACGCATACTCCAGTTTAATGAGGCATTGGTTATCAAACATCACAGTCTCCCCATGTGCGTTCAAAAACAATTTGTGTTCACACTGCGGATACCCCGGTAGTCAGCATTCCCACAATTTTGATTTTCAGTTTTGTGTCCATCTGTTTAATCCCAAAAGTCATGACTACCGTTTCGTGGAATTTCGACTCGTTTGAAATTGGTTACATGTCCATGTGTGAACGGAATGTACGAAATGTTATTCCGAGGAATATCACATGATTTGCGTCTTCCCATCATCTTATTCACGTTTATCAAAGGAGTGAACTGTTTTTTACTTGCTGAAGGGTTTCTTTACGTAGAATATATATGTGAGAACTCATTACATAAAGATCATGAACGTCCAAACTACAACAAGAAAACTTAACAAATCAGCTATAAGCATTCCATTGGCTTGACGTTACAAAATTCATCTACATCCTCTAACTTGCCTCATCGCTGTTGAAATGGGGCCCTTCTTGTAGACGTTAGGAGAACCTGGAAAACTAAGTTATACCGAGTCCCAAACAACCGACGTGAGGTTCAAAAGTGATAGTTCTCCTGGAAAACCGCCCATAAGACCGATGTCAGATTAGGTTAAAAACGCTTTCGTCTCACTCAAATTATAATGACCTGTTGAGTTTAATCAAAAATGCACCATATTTACAACTTCATCCTATGAATATTTATACCCTCTTTGCTGGATAATTTAGAAAGAGGCAACTATCAATGGCAACCCATCCATTAATCACTGGTAGTCAATTTGCCATGATGCACAGGCCTTTTGCTATATTTTGTATTCAACTGTTCCTGGTGATATTCTTTGACGACGGGGTATAGTTCTGCTAATCATTCAGGTGAACTAAACGGAAGTTAATCTGTGGAACTATCAGACAATGAAAAATGGATCGGTACGCAATTCGGGATGGGATGTCTTCAACTTTAGTTGAAGGAGATGACTAGATCCTAATAAGAAATTTGCCTGCCGGCAACTTGATCTGTTAATATCTTACTTGTTTACGGAAGATGTGCACATTCCGACTTTGTCTTAACGTTTCTTAGCCTCACGTATTACTCACAAGAAGAAACTGACAAGCGTCAGTCCCCTCTATGAACTCGCTTTAAGTTAAATGGAACTTTCACACTAAAGAGACAGACCACCTAGAACTGTACAGGGATCACTTTTTGGGCTGTATAACAGACCAATTTCTTCTAGGGAATAAACTTTACCGCACCCACCTCGACTTCACACTCATCCCAGGGAGAGTTATTAAATATAGAAATCCACCCGTAAGTCACTAGTACACGAGCTAAACTATAATCTATACAGATTGAAGCTCGTTCCGCAATGGTATTCCTCGTTGAACGATCCTAAGCCAATAATCCTCCTCACTGATTGACACCAATTCCAAAGAATTGAAGTATGCATCTCCAAGAGACATTTAGAAACACATTCAATGACTCAAACATTTCAGACGACAAAGCATTATATCGGAACATTGTTGAATCCAAAGTAAAATGTATCTAACATTGTTACAGGTATTCTAATGATGAGCACGATAGATCTACTACACAAGATGCGTTCACAAACACAACAAAACCAACGCATTAACCTTGTCAACTGTAGTACATAGTCCCCCTGCGAACATATTTAAGCTGATTTCACTACAGAAATCTTTTCGTAGAGCTTTCGCACACTCTGGTTAGTTTACAGTCAGAGTCTTCGTCGAACTCTGAATAAATAACATACTAACCCATCACAATCACTCTGTATCTTGTCCGACGGAACTGATGTCGAAAGTTAGCCACCTTACAACAAAACCGTCAGAAGTCCGGAGACAACTGCTACTCTCATGTAACAACTTATTTGACTTGATCAAGGTAATATTGTTGACCAGAACAGGAGCCGTCACAGAATCATCGTCGGACTGACTACACGAAAGGAAGTAGGCAAGAATTAAAGCCGTGACACTTCAGTTATGCTAGCGTCCGATGTTTGGAGCCTTTGGTAATTAGTGTTATAAACTCCCTCCTACCTTTACCTACTCACTCCGACTTTTATGTGGCTCTTGAAGAAATTCATGGCGCTTTGGTAAAAGTTGGCCGTCACCCCCGGTAACAGTAGATATCGTACGGACAGTACTAGAAATATCGCGGCTGTTTTGTGCATAATCTACGGCAGTCCTGGGAAACTACCAATGCCTGATAATCTAGCAACTCCAAATTCAGATACTGTTTGTTTGCGGAAACCCTAATAAAAATGTAGCATCACCATCTTTTTAAATAGAGGTGATGACACCGTAGTGTGTCAACACAGCTAGCTGTCCTTGAAAGTCGATTTGAAGTTCAAGTGTTTCTACATTAATGGTGTTCATTATGATAACAAAGTAGAGGTTTGCGAGTCAGCAAAGCCGGCTGACACAGGTATCAAAACACCTTGAATAGAAATAAGTTACAACTGAATAACAAGGTTTGCGTTGCAACGTAAATGTGTTGAAAGTGATGGAGTATCTTTTCAAAATGAGTGTCATACAAACCAACCGTGTTATATGACTTGACTCTGAAGAACTTACGCAAAATCGTATGACGCGTTGCAAATCTCGTTAGAAGATAGTTCACATCGATTGGTTAATTCTGTTCAAATTCATCTACTATTACCCCCTTCAACATTATCCGAAATCTTGATAATGGTGGATTTCAATCCTTCCCATTGAGGCATTGGTTCCAGATATTTTATGCTTGATAAACTTCTCTTAAAGATGACTTGTATGATACCAGAATAGACGCTAACGTCGTAGAATGTGTTCAGCTTTTGCACTCTTAAAGACTTTTCAGCAACTGACTAAACCAGAGTATATCTTGACCAGTTAATCGCATATGGGAAATAACCTTCACATTAACGCTCAATGGATTGCAGTGACCATGATGTCAGTCCTTTTGTCATAATCACCTAAGTGCATTTAATCACTAGCCTTAGTTACAACGTCAGCTGGAAAGATTCATTAAGGTGGCTAGATAAAATAACTTGGCTAAACGTTTTATTCGGCCTATTATTGAAAGTTCGATGAAATTTCATCGGAATTTCGATGGCTGAGTTTGTGAATACGTGTACACCAGTGAAGTGTCCCAAATCGTGTAGACGATGAAATCTAACTGAGCGACGAAGAAGGTACTTAGTCATTTCCAAATGCCGCATCAGACCTCCTGATCAGTTGGATCTGACTGAGCAATCCTATATCGAATACTGTGATGTTCATAATCAGGAATTAGTTGCACTGCAAACAGAAAACAGTCAGCCCCAAATGAAGTAAGCAATACAAATCATCAATCTTAGACATCAGTACATCGTTGTAACCAAATGCATCAGACATCATCGTGTGACCACGTGATGGAGGTACAGTTAATGCCTCCAATCATTTTTGGAATGCAATATATCTTTCCTAAAATTGAAGAAATATACCAAACTTTATTAACGGTTGTATTCACGACTATAACTAGCACAGAATGTATTTCATAAAATAGGCTAGGAAGCAACGAAGCGAGACACCTGATGGGGATAAGTTTGTAGTTGCCATTCTTCCAAATTTCTGCAGTGCGCTTGACAAAGTCGGCTATACAATTCCAGTGTAATGTCGATCAGCCTTCAATTCTGTAGCTCAAAAATTACTACATAGACTGATATATAACTTTGAAGTTTAACAGTACCAAAACTAACCGGTACTCCACAACCAGTTGTAAACTTCAGAATTCCGTTCTATGGTAAATATTTTTCCAATTACCCAAGGTTTATATACCGTAGATTGTAAGAACTTCGGCAGTACACCCGTACGTTGATAACAGTAGTAGGCTTCAAATAATAAATGGTATTTTTGGAAAGGAAAGTTTACAACACTGGGTCACAACGCGTCAACTTCCGTACATTTCTCTTAAATGCATGCTGACTACTCGTCGCCAATAAGTACAAGTTAAGGGATACAAGTTAGCTATCACAAGCCGTGATCAAGATAATGGAAAATGAGTTTGAGAAAACCTGTTCTTATCTCACTGATAACGCAGAAATCTAACAGGATGCTTGATGTGTAAACTTTACTGCCTGGAACGTTTCAGTTGGACAGCTTTCTAACGATGTTCAGCCCAGCAGCGCGACTTCACTGCCAGTTAACTATTCAGGCCTCTCGACCATCTCTTTTGTAAGATATTTATTCCACTATGAGAGTAAATAGCAGAAGCAGAACACATCGCTTTTCTACTCAGAAACGTTGTTTAAATTGGTTTGCTTCTCATGTTGACTAAGAAAAGTTATATCAGCCTTCTTATCTTTGGAGGCACTTAACTGAGTTTACGTCATATTGCTACCACCACTAATGAATCGCCTGAGATAGAAAAAGCATTCTTTAGGTGTTAGGACACATTCAATCTTGAACCTGTCAAAATGACATCACAAGAATAATTTAGGTAAAAATCTCACGCATTTCACTCTACGTTACTAAGTCCTGTGGTTAGTTTGACAACTGTAAAGCGGTGTGACATCTCGGGTGCAAGTCACTGCTGGTCAATGTGCGCTGGTTTCATGTTTGCTAGTTAATGTCTGAATTATGTTTCAATAATTTCACTGATATTTCGCTTTGTTTTCTTTTGTTTTTTATATTACTGAAGCCAGTAGTCTTTTTGAAACTGTCCGTTTTATACCGCCCTATGCGGAGCTTGGAGTCCACAGGTAGTGTATCTTCCTTCTAATTTTTAGCCTTCCGACATACCAAGCCATCGTCGACACATTTCTCGCCGAGACACTCTGACTGGCTGTTCTCAAACATGTCTTCTATTAAAAGTGAGTACACACAGGATGTTGAACACCTTCACTTGAAAATGACTTAATAAACAGTGACTCGAATGATGCTGTTGCCGTATGAGCTGAAGATGATCCTGCAGAAAAAAAGGAAGGAGAATATCAAAACTGATCCATTCGTTTAATGGTAACCCCTATAACAATCTTCATCTTGTATTGCACTTCTCAGCTGAACCCTCAGTCTAAAGAGAACAGTGTTTTTAAAGTACTTCGGCGAACTGTGAGTTTAATGATCTTAAACATCTCCATTTTAGTTAGACCTGGAACTGGATAGCCCAAAATTATTCTAGCATGCCTGTGATCACACTGTTGCACAGTAATAAATAATAAATGCTATAACACTGATTCGTCTTCCTCTGTCTTTTAGCTCGTAGAGCATTTGAATGTTATTTATCTCGAAACGCGACCGTTCACCTAGGTAACTGTCACAACCAGCTGATATTTAGAATCACTCAGTGTACACTTCCTATTAGAAAAGTTACAATACTCTTTGATGTTGATGTGGTCACAACACAGTCATAATTAGATGTTAGTTTTTACGGTTCTGTTAGAATGACCTTACACTACTTGCTTTACCCTACTCATACTGATTAGTTGTCTTGCTATTGGTTGCTCCGCTCTCGGAAAGAACCATCTCTTTGTAAGCAGCTGTATTTCTGTCTCCATAAGCAGCTTCCCGTTTGGGGCATTGAATATCACGCAGGTGTCTGTGATTCTGTGATTCAATGATTGATACACGAGTGCGAGGTCAATAGCCCAATTTCCATGCTTTGGTAAGATTCTTCTTCTAGTATCACAAAAGTGTAAGCCTTTCTGAAATGCAACAATCGACAGACTGGTATAGCACCGCTTTTCCTAGATACAGTGTCAATGGAGGAGCAACAGATATGAGAAGAAATAAGTCCTCGTCGTTCACTTTTATCAAGTAAGGCTTTAAATTGCATCCTGTTAGTATACTGTTTGATCTACCGAAGATGGGATGGCGTACGGGCCAGCTGATTATACTAAACCACTCAATGGAGTCTTAGATGACACTGACCAAAAAGTATGCATACTAGCGCCTATTACATTTTAACTGGAGTTCCTTCTGACACGTTAGAGTGTATTGCAGGCTGGACAAAATGTACCATCATTAAACTAACTAGATAATCACCTCTCAGTTTACTGACTAATCGGATTTTTATTTAATTCTCATCGTTTATTTACTTCAAGGCTATGTGAGTTACGTTTCTAATGAGTTCGGTTTATTCTATTGCTTCTGACGTGCAATTTAGGTACGTTCAACAATTCCATCAGAATGACTAATATCAGTCCATACCTACTTTATCTAGTTTTGGACAACACCAGTATAGAAGATAAACTTACTATGATGCAGCGTATCTGGATCTATCGGTTGTCATTGCACACCACTTGTGCCCATTATGTTATACACAGATCAACTCTCCGACATTTCTGACAACTTTTTGGAGCAAACAGCTCTGATGGGTTCAAGTAATCCAGAGATTAGTGCACTGTACATTAAGAGTCGGTGTCCAGCTGCGCGAGCCATGACAGAGCTTTAGAGTTTCGAGCTCACGTTCACTTGAACCCCTTATCTCCTACACGAACCTCCACTTTTATAGCCAGACCACAGCCCAAACATACCCTGGTTGCTTTGCTAATCAGCAAGTTTATCAGATAATCATTCTCTTGGCAGATTCGGTTTATTTCATGTTGGATTTTCCTAATTACCTGCCAAAAGAAATACACACTGAAACAAACTTGAGATAGTTTTCAAAAAACCAAGAGCCTCTGCAGTAAGCTGAACTGTTTCTTCGGTCATGGCTTTTCCTTATAAGAAGTGTATTACACCCTGATGGAAACCAAACGGTGTATATGCGATATAGCGAGCGAATCGATTTCACTTTGGAAAAACTTGCGGTAGTGGGTAATGCTTTATTCTCATCATGATTGAGCTCAGTAACAAAACACATTAGACTCTTTCCTCGGAAATCTCACGGATTTCAATTTGATGAGATGATTACACAACCTTAGTCACACTTCGCGCCAACCAATAATAAAATCGACATGCTGTTAGAACTAAAAACTAAACAAAAAACACTCCAATCAACTTGTTCTATTCAGCATCTTTTGCCGTTCGTCGTCACAAATACGGGCGTTTATTTCTATTCACTGTAATGTATGATGCATTGACCTCACCAGAGATTAACACCAGTCATCAAAACAACACGATAATTACGTTCATCACTTTCGATTTTTAGAACTTCCTTCGGCATACTATTTGGAGAAAGAAATGTTCTATACTGCGAACCTAATTTGCCAGCTATAACTGCTAGCTGGTCATCACTAAACATAATGTCTCGAGCATCCCAACGACCAGTTGATAAAACCTGGATTGACAAAAATTCTGCATGCTCCAACAAGCAATGCAAATACGCTTCCTTCTGCCTCCTTGAAGACCAGTGAATTCGGTGTACTGATTAGTTCAGCGAACAAAACCATGTTACATCTTGCGTGGTTCCTGGGTCGATCAAACGTGCCTAAGGCCAGGTTCCTGCTTACAGCGTAAATCAGCAGTTGACCTGTCAAAGCTATCGGTGACGTCGTTTATGACCGGTTTTATATACTTCAGCATCGTCTCGTGGTCAGTGCATACACTAGTTGGGTTTGGTCCGATAAGGTTGTTTTTTCCTGTAAGGAACTGCTCCATTTCACTCTCTCAAAAACATTTTCTGTAGGTCCCCAGAAGGTCAGCTAATTCTAGGGAAATATTTAAAGGAGAGTGGTTACGGTCGGATAAGGTTTTGCCTTCTTGAGAAATTCTGCCTGTGAGATAGTAACGTGACTGAAATTCAGTAGCGTTAATCTAACCTACACGATATCCTCGTACATATTACCTTGAAAATAATCAGTTCTCCGAATAGTTAAAGTGTTTTGGTAGTAATGACGATGTCCAATTCGTATGTGTGACCACTGGAACTTAAATTTCCCTTGAATTGTTAACCAGTCGATACCGCCATCCGTTTACAAAATGGATGGGATATCTAAAAATAGCCGAATACACCGTTTTAACCAGCTTCAAATGCTCAGATCCCTCAGCTTTTATTATTGAGCTTGTAACTTGTTGAGTACCTTGAGAAAAGGTATCATAGTCAGGAAAGCTTAATTTTGTGAACAAGAAACAGAGCACTTGCATGCTTATTGCCAATGAGCTAATTGATATATCAGTCTCTTTCATGACTGGATTAATTGAAATCCTATGTAGAAAATAGTCAATTAGTAGTGCTTTCGGATCCAAGGTTTGGGGCTTGTAAACAATGTGTCTGAGAGAAAAATTGGTTGGATCATTGAAGCACTGTTTCTGTGAAAACTTGAACAAATGAAACAAAGGTTTCTGAGGAGTAAAAGGTATTACTTTAGAAATTAGCTACGTGAAACAGTAGCTTCGTATGAATTTACAACATCCCACTAATTAGGTAAGCATGACCCTTTCGGGAAGTTTGTAAGTGTGAAATTCAGTCCAGTCATCTCACTCAACTGAGTCCAAATGTAGAAGAATTCGGGCACGGTAGAGTGTCTGCTTGAGATTGAATCTGAATCTATTCAATGAATGTACAAACGACAGACAGCCAAGTTAGAAACAATGCCTACTATCAGCGGTATAGCTTCACCTGTGACATCTAAGAACATTACACAATAAAGAAAATATCTGAATCGAGAGAATCAATATTGAAAGCGATATGGAAGCGGAAACTCCGAAAAGACTGTCAGTCAGTTAGGTCTAACATAACTGCAAACTATTTTTATAAATTCTTACTGAACGAGCAGTTGACAACTAAAACAGGTCAGTTAATTCTAATAATTAGCGGCAAGTAGGTGAAAGGTTTTAATGTTGTCCCACTTGCATTTGACAACAACTTTTGCGTCCAATCAGTCCAGTTAAATACAACTTTTCATACTATACAAGCAAAAAGAACACAGTCACCCTACTTTGCGAGGTTAATCGATTACTGTTTACAAACCAAAGACTCAAACGAATCGCATTTTGATTCCATGTACATTTGCTCACCTCCTAATGGACACCTTTTGGCCAGTTGAATTCAGAATGCATCAACGGGGACTGCGTTGTTACTGAAATATGGTTGGTTCAGCTCAGCAATTGTTAGTACAAGCATTTTGAATGGGCATTTGAGTATTTAGAAGGATATCTAAATTCTGGGAAGGTCTTATCAGTGAAAATCGTACGTAATAAATGATGTCGATGATTTTTAATCCTGCAGACAGTTGTTCCGTTGACAGGGACGGTTACAGTTAAAATAAATATTGGCTCCATTAGTTTGTTCTTATTCTCTTGACATATATCTCAGGAAACTCAGCTGCCAACATGTAAAAGCTATGTGACTGTAAAACAATGTAAAATTTCCTGTTGTCTGAGGAAAAGTAAAACTACTGTGTTGATTTTCCATCTGCATGTATTGCCCAACAGCCAGATGCGTCCTAACAAAGAATTGAAACCTTACGAAGAGTAGTAATCGTGTGGATTTAAACTTGCTACTACTCGGTTTGACTCTCATTGTTTTGTAATTAATCGGGAACCAACACACTAGTATGACCCAATGACATACTACAATACATGTCATCCACTTAACTAACCGTTATCATATACGGTGATACGAAGTATTTATAAATTATTGTGTTCTGTAGCTGAGTGTTTTAAGAATATAGTCTAACAAAACAGTCATGGTTTCATTTTTCATTGAAGAAAGTGATGTACAAACTATAAAACCCGACAGTTTTTAAACCGATTACTTGATGATTCGTAGTTAGACTAAGCGGCGTTCTTGACATTAGAAATAATAGAATCGTGGGAAACAATTCCCATTCGTCTGGTATGAACCAATTGGCCCATTAAGCCATTAAGGTTTTTTCCATTGTATGGAAAGTGATCAATCTTTCAACGAAAGAGGAAGAACTTCATCATTTACATCTGTCAGCTAAGTCCAACAGAATTATTGTAGTAGTACTAAACCTGTAACGTTCCGCAACGTGAACACACGGTAACTGATATTTATAATGAAAGATTCAGTCACACAAAAGGAGTAATATTTTTAACCGGTTTTCAGGCTAACAAACGATGGATGCGATTTTAGTTTGAATTTGGATACAGGTCATTAAGTTTGATAAGCCCTGATGTATTTTTGCATAGATAACACAGAAACTGATTGTCAAATCCAATCCAATGACTTCATTCGGTGTTACGTACCTTCAAGAGGTCTCCTCAAAAGCCTGGTCTTCAAATAAAGCCAGACCTGCCCAGTACTATTCAGAGCTCTTCTTTAGGATAGTCAATTGTTTTCAGTTGGGAGTTCATTTAACATTTTGGAAAAATCCAGATTGATCACTTTTTGAGTGAGAGAAAGACCCGTGAATGACATCCAGCTGTGTCGTCGGAAAAATGCAGGGTCGTAATCTGTCTCCACAAGGCAACCACAAAAGATAACTCCTCTAATTCTGTATATGTATGAAACAATGCACCAAAGCGTTACCAGTCGTCGTAATGAACATTAAATGCAAGTGACTATCATTGGTCCAAATAACATTTGACCAGTAGGTCTCAGTTCCGTTCTTGTATTCATCAATAAATTAGGATCCTCTTCCATATTTACCTCTGAAACTGTTAAATACCTTCACAGGCGACGTCCATGCATATCAGTAGTGTTTATTCATGTTGTTTACAATGAGACAACCTTGCCTGCACGATAGAGGAGGTTTGTTGTCAACAGATCGTGTTTAGATAGTGCTACATGGAGTACAAGACGCTGTGTCAACCAGGTTTCTCTATCACGTATTATATAGATTCAACTTGGATTCCTTTTTCAGACATACCATTTGCTCCCAGAAGTATTTTAATGGTCCCTAAGACAGTTTAATGGTATACTTTCAGACATTTACTAATCAAATTGAGTTTCCGATCACTGCTGTAATGATTTACCACATAAGTTCTTCGTTCGATCGACAATTCCTTCGTCTCTGTCATCTTAACTATCGTGAACAACAGTCATACAGTTGAAGAGCAGCCTAGGTTACCTGTATTCATGCTGACCACCAAACACTTCTGGAAGCGCATTAATCAGATCTGTCGGATTCAAGGATATTTTAACCGGTTTGGGAGGATCTATCATGAATTACCATAAAACATTTGTGCATCCAAAAATCGTACACTTTCTACGGCTTTTCAATTGTTATTTTGTTAGAACTATGTTTTATTATTCATTGAATTGGTGATTTTTCTTACTATCTCAATGTTCGACGCCGTAGGTTTGGTGCATCCGCGGCAGTTCACTCTGAGCTGCCCATTATCCAGTTGTACACAACTTCTGCTGAATATCGTTCATTGTTCGAGACAAGCAAGTTTGTAGAGGGGCGAGGGACTACTTAGTTAAACCCACTCCATAATAGTTTGGTCTCTCAGCAAATACACGACAAATAACCTGCTTCTGGTTTGACGTCACCTATCTGTTAGAAATGAAAACCAGGAAACCGTGAAATGGCAATAAAGCTGACACTCGTTAAGCCCTTAACGCTGTTTGCGCACTGTCACTATTTCTTTCCTCTCTCGAAGCCAAAACAACATCTTCATAGTCATGTTTTGCACTAACCTACTACACTCATTAGGCTAAATGGAAAAAATGTGTTAGCCTATCACAAAACTGTTAGCTTACTTTAAGAAAAGTCATCAGTTGGTACACTTTAGGATTCATGTATTTAAGTTTACGCTTTCCACCGTGGATATCTCGAAGTATGCTCAGTTTGACTAATCTCTTTTACCGTTTTGAAGTTTTACTGTGCTCTCCTCAGCGGACACATTTATGATAAACAATACAAAAGATTCGGTGTTATATCCACAATAAAAATGCACCTTTTTGCAATATGTTCAACAGTTTACACCGCAAAATTTGTTGCACGGTTCTGATCCACGTCAGGGTTTGTTGACCCAATAATTTTACAACCTCTTCTGGTCCTTATTTGCACGCAGCTCAGTTACTCCGTTGTGAGTAATGTTTAGGTTGCCCAATCGCCTCGAGAGGAGGCACAATAACTGTCCCCTTAGTTTCAATTGATGGCCCTGCAGCCAGAACTTATCATCAAGTTTTACTCACAGCAATCGACAAGCTTGTTGTGTAGTACCCACAGGCGGATGTGGCCGAGTTCGAACCAAGGCCGTGGTAAGGATATGCAATATGGACAAGCTCTAACGGGGGCAAAACTAGAGTCTAGGCCATCTTTTCGAAAGGGGCTGATCAGAATATTGATGGAAATGCGAGAGCTGTTCAATTCTGAGTGACGTTCAATCTGCATTAGACAAAAACCCTCAATACATTCCAATATATACGTATTGAACGATCTTTCTTACTCTCGACATTTGCATCGTGTGTCTATCGACGGTAGACATTTAGCATAACAAATAACTCAGTTAAATTTTCAGTCAATTTCAGGTGTTGGCTGTAAAACTGCTATACGTCTGTTTTGTTTCATTTTGATGTGCTACTTGTGCTTCATCTCTACAGATGATGGTATTTAGGACACTATCATATTAACACAGGTAATCAAAGTTTTTGTGCACCTGCGATAAGTCTATCATTTTTGTAGCTCCTCAACTTCGTCGTTGAATTTTATCTCGTTGTATATCAGACTAGTTTATTAAATATCTGTCTGGCTGACTGTATTGTCGTGCGTCAAAGTACACAGCTTCCATTATCCCTTATCTTGGCAGAATTTCACATGGGAATCTAAAATTCGTACTGGTGTCCTCTCATTTTATCAGCTGTTGAGGAACGTTTGGATGTGTCAGGTTTTGATGTTGTTTACGGACCATCAGCTCATTAATTTTGTTTTCACTTATTCGACCTCTACTCGAATGATTTTGATGGCGTCAGGAAATTGTGTATTTTTCAGACTTCCGATTTTTACTGTCATCTACATATCCGGGGAAATAACCGATGCGACCTAATTTTCTGCCACCTGGACACAAGTTGGTTGTAAACTTGTTATTACCTCCGTACCATGCGATTGGTTTCTCAAACCTTTTTTGGGAAGGACTGATAACTGTTCTATGGGTCCTTGAGTCCTTTGATAGTTTCTTCAGAACAGAAAAAGATGTATGTTTTGATATGTTAACATTTCGCCTACTCTGATCAGTTGCAAACGGGGGATACGTATGTTATGTACATCATACAATTAAGGACAAACAGTAAAAGAACATGTCCATTAACACGCCAAATATTATGTAACCAGAACCAGAGCAAGCTGACAGGTTGTCTCAGTCACTTTGTACGTAAAATGTTGCTTGATAAGTTCGGACACGCATCTCAGCACCTAGCGTTATTCCACTTTCATCAGTATACTATCATATAGTAAAGCGAAATGCCCAGGTGTTCTGTAAAAAATTCTAAACGAAATTTTCGCCGATATTTTGCACCATCTAAATCCCATTGTGTTACGTGTTAATATCCTTAACTAAATATACATATAATCCTCTTTATTACAGTACTTCAGGGTACAGAGCTGTGCTTAAACCTTACATGGAGAAATAAACACTTCCGGTCTGTTTTCTGTCACTTAAATAATTTTTTATTTCTCGTTATTAAAAAATCTGTCGCTTTTGAATAATTTCCCACTTCTTGTATTCGTGTGTACGATGATATACTGGAATACGGATCGCCCAGGTGACCAAGACGAAATACTAACTTGACCTAATTTGATCAATGCTACTTAATTACATATCCCAGTACGCATGTAGGTGTGACAACCGTACTAATCGGGTCAAATCCAAGTAGGGCATCCGTCCGATTAATACAAGTGGCTCATGAAAAAAACAATCGCGAATTCTGGATGACAGCGACAGAACCCTGGGTGATGATAGTTAACGAGGCCTATGCAAAAATGTTAGTTTTACTTACTGAAGTTCATGAGTACCATGCCATCCTCAGCTCACTTGCTCCACGTGCGCAAGTTCTGTCCATAAACCTCTCTTGAACGTAAAACAGAATGCGATAGCACTTCGGGTTGAATTTAAGCTGAACACCGTGACAACGTAGATGTCATCTGGCGTGCAATCCCGTGTTTCACAAATTGTGCACAATCCCACCATCACTAGAAGCACCCTGATCACCACCACCTTCTCCATCGTCAAATCTTCGGCATGATTGGGCCAGGCAACCTACTAGCACACAAACGCAGAGCACAGAGTTGTACTGTCCCAGTGGTGGTGAACATACGAATTGCACTGTGTGCAATGTGAGGAACGCCCCCGTGTGGGCACAACTGGGTTTGCCAATATCAGACTATGGAGATTGTGTACATGCGTGCAGTATGCACACACACACACCGCAGACGCCGATGTCACAGCTTCTTGCACAAATCTCGGTTTTCCAACGAACCCAGACACCGGTTGGTGTTACGGGCCATGAAGTACTATGTGAATAAGATTTTGCGTTAACCTCGGGAACAGGTCACAAAGTGATTGAGAGAGTTTGGGATTAGTGTGTGTGCAAACGCGTGTGTTCGTGTGACCACGTGTAGTTCCCTACTGAGTGTATAACCTGAGCGTAAAGATTGTGAATCGTAAAACAAAGGGGCATTGGCTTGTGTGTGTGTGTGTAAGTGTATCATGCATGTGTTTGTTTATGTTTATGCGTGTGGTAACTAGTTTATCCGGTGTGTGGAACCGAGCAGTATCCATTGGGCAACTCCTCTACACTCATATTCAACCTTATCTGACAACCTGTTAAAAGCTCAATACAATATGCTCCAGCTGGCTAAAAAAATGGCTATGCTGCAATATAAGTAGTGTGACCTTGAACGCACACCTACAAACAAACCTGCGTATGTCAGTTGAACAGACACCTGTTCCCAAACCCCATGATTTGGAACAATGCCGGAGGAACCGTTTGCTTTAGAGGTCAAAAGAAAATGGGCCAGATTAGGGTTATTCATCGGAATACTGGCGGCATGCAGAACAAAGCTTTGGTGTGCCGAACACACTCACCCAGGAAGCGCGAGAGGAAGAAACAGACATGAATAGAATAGAGAAGACAAGGGTGGGTGCGACTAATTGTTCTGATTGGGAACGGACGTGGTCCGAACAACAGGCAAAGACCATAATTTAGGTTTTTGATCAATTTACCATTATATGTTATTGACTAAGTTGGACGAATGTGATAGATGAGTTACTTCGGGAACTAGCATCAAAAAGAAGTGGGAATTGATTACGCTCTAAAATGGACTTAAGAGATAGCTCCTAAGTTAAGGAGTAAACATTTGTTCTCAGACATCAGGCAGGCCGGGATGAAAGTTGTACCGGAATAAATATTGAATTAAACTTATACTAAATTGTTTGCATTTGCGGAAAATCTTACGGTTGAACTTGCTTGGTAATTTGTATCCTTCCCACGATTGGGACTAGGAAACCGGAGAGGCTTTCTTGAGACAACTATAGGGATCATTACACCATCGATTTTACATCAGATACGATTGAATTATCGTATGCAAACACTTATCCATATAGGTTTGTGAATAGTGTTCAGAATGCCTGACCGCTTAGAGAGGAGGCACAATAAGTGGCTGTTAACTCCAATCGACGACCTCACGATTAGATCTTCTCGTCAAATTGAAACCGCACAAATCACTAAACGTGTTGCAAGATCTTACGATTACTGGCAAGTTGTAGGTGAATTTGATCTATATCATTTCAGTTGTAACAAGGATGGACCTCAAGCAGAGTGCTTACTTTCAGAAGAATAAGTCTGAAAAGTATGGGAATGCGGAAAGGAAAAACAGTTGTGAGTTATGTTCAAATTATGACAACCAAAATCCACTGCTACTTATCCATAAACGAGTCACGTACACAGTCATGGACAGTACAGATCGACATACTGCTGAAGACGTGCTTGTATGTTTATCGAGAGCAATCTTGAATAACGAACCGTTGACTGTAACAATCAAGATTACCCTCACCAAAATGCCAGTCCGCTAACCGAGTTAAATCCTTGAAGTTATTGTTACGTTGTCGCAACCCAAACCTGTTTATGATTAGATAGACTGAATTAACCAGATAACGTAAGCCAGCCTTGTGTGCACTCTAACCGTTGACATAATCTACCTCCCCGCCATTGCGAACCATTGAAGCTAAGCTGTTCAGTTCGTTAATTTGTCAATCATGTGCTGTTTGTATAAGCTGTATCTGTATTGTGTCAAAGACTGATGAATGACTCTAAATGTTAAAATCTCGCTTCTAGCTGTTTTGAATGATTAATTATACGGAACTCATTAATGCACTCAACAACAGCGCGTAGTGTAGACACTATTAATAGTTGTGGAAAACCACTTTTGTAGTTCAAGGGAGAGGTTTATTACGTCTTAGAATGAACGGGACTGTATGTATCAATCAACTTGACCTATCGCTCCTATTAAATCCACGTGACTATGCTAACATGTTTTTTGTTTCGTCACGTGATCCTATGCCAATTTTGACCTTGTGCTGAGCTGTGTAAACTTGCAAACACACGCCCTGTGGCTTACCGGCTAGACTGAACTAGGCAGTAGAAATTATGTTGCACGATGATCAATATCCGTAAGTTCATTCACCATATGCCCCTGGGTTGGATTGGTGGCCTTTCCTACCGCTAAAGAAGACGTTCAGGGCAGCCTACTGGTGTGATGGATAGCTGTACATAGTATAATGCTTTCAACAATGAATGAACATACGAACGGGCTGACGACCTAGTTTTTGGATTAGTTGTGTCGTGCCACCTGATGGGACAACAAATGGTAGTATGGAATTATTTTAAACTAGCATAAACGATCATTGCAGTAACATATATTACCTAATATCCACTTTCCTTCTACGGATAGTCCAGTGGTAACAACCATTTCTGATAGACCCAAGCCCGTGTTTATCATCTATTCTCACTGTCGTCGTTTTTTAACACACAGTAACTGGTTTTTGACTGTTTCGTCTGCTTTTGAACAGGCACCGTTTACCATTAGTCTTATACAAAACAAGGTCATACACCTACTCTATACATTTGTGTTCGAACTAACCGATTGAAATACATAACCCGAGTACATTGAGTTGTTCATTCCTTAAAGGAGGAAACGTACAAACGTTATTACATGCTCGTATACAGTGAGCCGATCTGGTTCGCTACTACAATAACAACAACAGATTGGATGTTGTTAAAACCCGAATGTCCCGTATATTGGAATGAAAGCTTTGCTAAAGTTCATTAGCGAAGTCTTCGTCTTTTAGATAACCCCCAGGTAAAAGTGATGAGAACCAATCACTAAACGATTACCAAAGGAAAGAAATGATAGTCACAGTACCGGCCGGCGGTTCTGTCTTTAATCTACCCTTCAACTTGGTCTATAAGCCACCTAAAAATGACTTTGATTAAGTAATTGGCTAGGCTATAATGATGAAAACTCACATTGGCTCGACTCATACAACACACGCTCTTCGTGGTCATCAAAGAACTTGCGGCTTTGCACTGAGCATGCCCAATTTTTTATAGGAAATCCTGTTACGAAACATGCACTGAGTCATGTCTCCTAGCCATCGTGAACTACTTCACGAATTAACCGGAAGGCTTTGCCATTCATATGATGCTTGAGTTTTCTTCTGATTAGATTTCATCATTAGTGAACACCCTCGCCTGATCGCAAATTTGTGCGGGCTTATGATCTATCTTCTCATCGAATTAACGCTAGGAATTACTGAGTCATTGTATATGAACGTTCAAGTACGGCCTCGTCTGAGCATTACTCAGTTTGACATTTGTATTCGACACACTCCGACCAGCTGAACCATCTAAGTCAGCTAGGTGTTCTTAATTTCAAGTAACCTACATTTGTAAATAAATTTAGTTGAAAAGTCTTTCTCACCTGAAGCTACTGCTCTGGACTACCTGTTACGATCTACAGGTCGTTTGCACACTTTTCGAGTACCAAAGTGACAGCATCGATTCCATCTTGTACGTATGATAGACAAAGTTTGTTAGCATCATATCAGGGACCTGAGACGGACTAAGCTTGCCCATACGAACTACCGCTTTGTCTTAAGCGATTATTACAAAACTGGTGTATGTGAACCTATGGGTGAAGCTTTAGGACTTTAGAACGAAGTTTGTTCTGAATTCACCCACCTGATGCATCCAGACGAGACTGAAGTTGGACTTCACGGAACATTTCTTCAAAAATAAGCATCGCGAAATATTACGCAACCATCATATCGTGCCCTCGCGGTCTGACTCAACTTACAGACTGACAGACTGAGATGAATTATGTTCACCCACAATAACAGAGTGGGTTAACAGTTTGCGCAAAAACTATTGACTCTTAACGCGAAGGGTGCTAGAGCGACCGTTGTTTTGATAATTCTTACTTGTCATGCGTGAATGAGGTTCCTGTAGTGTTGGTACGTAACATTTCAAAGGAAGCAATGTGTGGGAACCGATCTTGAATTCCATTCGTCATTCTACTCTACACCAAAGCGTGTTGCCTTGTTGTATGCCTCACCAATTTGACGATTGTAGTTTTGGCTAGGGGTTCTTGCTTCATTCATCGAAAGAAACCCTGAACTGAATGTTTAGACTTTTACTAAATTAACAAAAGATCCCATTGAGCTATAACATTGATTTGGTGATTGATTCGATGAGAAGCCTGTCCGTTTACTCAATCATGAGAGTGAAAATATGGTTAAACGAAGGAACTATCGCCGAAAATGGAGACGAACATGATATCAACCTAGGTATCACGTACGTTTTGCTGAAGGTGAAAATGTTTTTAATTCGAAAATAATGTACTTAAACATATTGGGAAACCTAATATTAGGTCATTCGGACTGTTTCTAAGTTTTCTAGAAGTCAGTGATGAATGAACGCAGTTCGACTGAACTTGATAGTTTTGCACAAAGCAAACTCTAGTGTACTCAACACTTGTTTGCCACTAGGCTATGAATCCACTTTTGTAGTCTGTGTAAAATCTTTCATCTTTGGAAGCCCATAAGATTTTAAGGCTTCAATATCCTCGAACGCGTTTTCTTCCAAAGTATGGTCCAACTATCGGCAGAAGTGATAAGCTATTAGCGAGAGATCTGTCGAAGACGTCTGGCATGCTGTGATCCCATAACCCATGTTGAAAAGGGCCTTGGAGGTTTAATTTATTCAACAGGTTGTCTCATATCATAGCGAGAAGGGGTTAAACGTCAGATGACCGTTGTTGACGAGGCACAGAAATATTCTGGTGTGTCACGACTCTAAGCACTTGCAGTGCTGCTCAATTGTATGTGGTTTACTAGAAATCAGAAGTCCGTAATGAAGCATCAAGGTAGCAGACGACCGAAAGATAAACACAGCGCTCGTCACTAGAAGGCAAACTCTGAAGTGGTTTCTTCTATCTGGTTATTGCGCAGATTGCCATCTGTTCCCCTACAAAACCGATTTCTCATCACAATTAACAAGGCACAAAAGAGAAGATTCAAGCTTGTTCCTCGACCGCAACGAAACACTCACTCACAAACCTAAGTTCATCATTGATCATCATTCATCAAGCCTTCTATATCTACTCGTCGTTCGTAAACGATTCCATGCGGATTTGATTGGAAAGTCAGCCAGCTTCTCTAGATCTACACAGATTTGTCCGTGGTCAGCATCGCGCAGGCCCTATGGCAGTGTAACTAGAGGATATGAGTAGCTCAGTACGGACAACATTTTCAAGTCCCACCTCTGGAACCCAAATTTACAAGCCTTTTTTAACCGTTCTTTTTGGGATATGTTAACGAGAGGTTGTAGACTCGCTCCCTACCGTTTTTTTGATTTGATGTCTGTGTTTCTCCTGACATGATACATGTAGTTAAAAATAACTTCTTTCCAGGTCAGACCATAAGGCCAAAGTATACAGAGAATTGACAAACTTTGCCACATAAAACTACTTGCTCTTTATAAGGGTTACGTAAATGATATTAATTGCATGATAGACGAACCAAAAGCCTCGATGAAACACTGATTCACTTCACCTGTGTCCATTAAAATATCCGGTTTAATTTTAAGCCCGAATCATCTGCAGATATACCGTTTTTTGACGTTTTCACCTCCCATCCTGAGGATGGCGTAACATAACACAAAATATATCATAAAGCAACTCTATCAGGACAGTGTACAAAATTTGGTAGCGTTGTATATTTAAGAAAAAGGAGAAACTTGACCCGGTTCTTATCAGACAGAACTGTGGAAATATAATTGAAGGACATTATAGAAGAAAAAAATGTTTATACTTAACACATCTCCTAAAAATAGCCATCCAGGGTAGTTTCGTTGTCAACAAATGGTGATCAGCACAAAAGTAGATATACTGCAAACTGCAGGTAAAATCCATCTCTATATTATTACCACTCGAAGGCGATAACTGTGCCGAAGACCTATTCAGGAGACTTAACGTAGCAATCAATAAAACCTATTTCTCTGCTCAATTACGTGTTCCATTTAACTTCATAAAAGTTTTTACGTCCCCAGCTGAAAGATATATTGCCTGTTCACTCTGCCTCTTTTTGTGTGTACCGTTTAGTTTTCGGCAGTTATCTGAATGCCTCCGGGTCCATTATCCGGTGTGGCTAGCTTGAGGATCAATAAAAGCTTAGTCATCTACTGTCGCTATACTCTTGTTCGAATCAATCCATCCGAACAACTAATCCAGTTCGATTAAGCCGAGTCATAAAGATGCAATCGAAGCAGACCAAAGGTCGTTTACTGACAGTCGCAGAGGTTACTGTAATCTGTCGACAGTGACCCCCGCTATGCTCACATAAACGTCTGATCAGTACATCGAACCCCCTGTCGCCAAACCACGACACCTCGGATACATCTGTTACTTATGCGTGCTAGTGCTTTTACGAACGTTTCCAACCCATGTAGGTGACATTACATAAGTAGACTCCACGAATCCGACGGATTTGACAATGAGGATTACCATCTCTTTACTCCACTGTTGCACTATATCTGGCAAACCCATATATAAATGAAGGAGCAGCTATATATTTCTTCTCTTGACATTTCACATGAATGGAAAGAAACCCGAGGTCACAAAAAGAAGAATACTATAAGACATATCCAGTTATTTCTACAGAATAACAACATAGGCTCCAAATAAATGTATGGGAACTTTTCGGATGACCAAGTATCCATTAATATTTTTTACCGAGTTAATTGACCAATGTCTGGTTTCATGATCAAAAAACAACAGCAGAATATGTTCATTGTTTTTTTTATTAAAAAAAATTCATGAAGTGCTCGTGTAAATTCTCTCCCTAATATAGTCGTTCCTAATTCCCGTAATAGTTTGACTGACTTCTACAGGTGGGCGATAATGTGCTAATTGTGTCTCTCACGAATCACACGCTTGTTTGGTTTATTTGTCGTTGATTTTTTAAACCGTCTAATCTAATCGTGTTTGATTGTTTCCATTGGTCAGCTTTTGAAAAAGATCACGAGTCTCATAAATAATAATAGTATCATTATTATTATACATGTTGTGTGATGCAGTCAATGGCTGATCAACCGTTATCAGAGTGTAGGTACATATGAATAACACCTTCAACAGACATTGGCAATAAAAGCATTTAATTGTATCTCCAGGATTGCCAGAATGATATTCGTGGGAGGAGGTATTACATAACCAGTTCTTTCGTAACTCGTTGCAAAAGGCAGGTGCGTTTTCCAAAATAGTACAAAGTGTCAGATAAGAATTTGTTACACTGTTGTCGTTAAGTCGTACAATACTCACTAAATTCGACATTAATTTGTTAGTGAATAGATGTGGATCTGTTGTTTGAACAGAACAAGTTAGTACAATAAGCCTAGAATGCCTGGGATTAACTGATCATTTACGATTAATCAGTCATTTCGGTACATGGTCACTTTAATGGGGCAGTTACCACCACTACGTGTTACCAGTTATGGTGTACACCCCGAACACCACCGTGTAAATACGAAAGAATTTGTACAGCGTGAGTACTGGTCAATATGAAACCAAGTCGATGTGTCAAAGATAACTGAAACCTTATCAGCGTAAAGCTCTAATCTGGGCATGTGTCACTTCATTAGTTAATAAATCTACTATGTTTACATTACGAATACTATCACCTTATATAATTATTATTTCGATAAAAATATCATTTACTGGAGTCTAATAGAGAAATACTCAAGATGGTCACTTAACAAAGAGTAGGATAGTCTAAGTTCAGCTTCCTACCAGAGTAAGGATAGACAGAACTACTGAGTTCTCATTGCTGAACGCAATTCCTGTCTATTTTATCGGGGTTAAATAAATTATCCAAAGTGCTGATATGTTCACTATAGCTGGGAACAACTGTGTTGTATTCATTCAAATTTACGAAGATCACTTAGTCGTATGTGTGGAATTGGTGGTACTTAATATACTTGTAGATATACACGGTGAAAAACTTGAATAGCCAATGAAGTTTTACTAATGTGCACGTCCACTTCAAGTCCAGTACACTTAATTTTGGCACTAGAATGAACAGGGATGCTTGTATCATTAAAAAACCGCGGTGGATTTAGAAGACACTTTTTCGGAATCATTCATCATGAAATACACTTTTGAGCCCTCTTATGGATTTGCATATGGAGCTTTAGTGTGCTTCTGTCAAGGGAGTGCAGTACAGCTGAGTATAGTCTACGTCAGTCTCGCCTCGAGGTAAACTTCAATTGTATAGTCACATCTTTATGATCCTGCTAACCTACCATGTTCAGTGCATTGTGACCACGTGTTTGATATAAGTATTTTGCGGCCAATTCTGTAACATTTTTGCTAGTTCGAAGGTTTAAATGAACCCCCTATATAGATTCAATTTTGTGACGAGTAGTTAGCCGGAGATTGAATACGTGTACTTGTCGATTTACTGATAAGCAACTACCTGTCAAACATTGAGATATCCTATAATGGTATTGCCTCAAGTTTTGGACCCTATACAAAGCTGAACGGGAATTGTGAATCACACAATTGTGATGAATAGCTGAAACCTTACTGAAAAATCATCCTGTCATGCATATCAGTATTTCTTCGACATAAACCAACATGACTTGATTAACACCGATCAAGTTAAGTTTACAAAACATCCTAGTAGAGATTACCTCATGACATGAATAATCTTTACTTACTGTAGTTATCACGTTCCTACTGAACTGAGTCCAACTCGAAGTTTTCGCAGTTATTAACGTTGCTAGGACTTTCGTATTGTTCCACTACAGAGGACGTCATGCTTCGTTCACGTAATCCAATTGTTTGCAATAAGACGTTTTTTATCTCTGCTCTTAAAATTAAGTCACTTCTGTCCATTACCTACTGACTGAGTTGTAATCATATGCGATCCTTTCAGGGTTTCCCCTTGAAACTAGAACTCCTTTTACCCCGGATTCTAGCAAGAACGTTAACACATGCCAAATTAGTTAAGTTGGCTTGACCTAATAAAATCAATTCATTCCTTCCTTCAGAAACGGACGTGGTGCATGAATTGACTCAGAAAAATAATTCAAAAGTCACAAGTTCTGAAGCTTATTCTCTTCAACTTTACGTTGATGTTGAAAAACGCTCTATTTAAATTTGTCCGAAAAGATTTGGCATCAGAGTTTGTTAATTTGTTGTGCATGAAAGTAAAACGTGTATGTTCACGTTTTCAGGTATGGTGGCCGGTTCTCAATCAAATCCACCGAGACGATTGAATTCTTTCCGATTTTAAAACTCCACGTCTTTCAGTTGCTTTCAGTGTGTCGTTTATGGTCCTGTGTGTTTAGACCACTTGCTAACCTAGCTCATGCGTCGGGAACTCTGGAAATGAATTTAGGAAGATTACCAGAGTCTAGACTGATATGCCCATAGGAAACGTATTGAAAGATTTCGAAATATTTTTACCACCCGTCTTCCTAAATATGTGCTTCACCTTCCAAACCTTAACGTGGCCAAGTAGAAGCAATCTGTAAGTTTTTCTTTGACTGAAGTAGTAAAATTATACATGGAACTGAACAAGCAGTTCTTCCCTAACTTGTTCTGCTACCTTGGCATGGTGATCGGGCTTGTACATTGCAGTAATCTGGAGATCTATGCTGAATAAGACTTCGATCCTTCCAGATAAAACCACACAATACAGGCCAAACGGGAGCAGTCAGATGAAGAGCAGCTACGTTCACAGGGTTGTATGTAGCACTACTGACCGCGTTTAGTTAGTGAGACACCATCCTATGGGTATACAGTAGAACTATTTCCACAGCAGCGACACTGTCTTTTATTATTAGAGAAGGGGGTTAGAAGAAGTACCCTCATACAAAGAGCACTTTGATCGCCCAACGGTTGACCGTAACTGCAGGCGTAGTATTCAGTACGATCGAAAACAATGTTGATATAATTCGACGTCCTGATGCTGCTTTGAATATATCCACTGCTCGCAGCATTCAACAGAACCAGACCACATTGTCTAATTTAATGAACCCCCGGCTAGGAAAACCTTTCATGGCCACGTGAGTCAGATCGTTAATTCATTGGCTAGGCATAGGGTCCCCAAGAAATCCCTGCATCTTGTTGTTCCGCAGGTCAGATTTTTGATCCAGAGATACGACCTGGGTCCATCAAATAAACCCAGTTCTGCGGCATAAATGACCGGGAAATGTCAGAAGTTATCGTTAGCCTGACATAACTGTCCAATCATTTCCACCTTCTTCCTACTCTGCTAAGTACCCTCACCGCAAGCTGCGACAACCGACAAACATTGTAACGTTCGCACTTTTCAGTATATAGATCAGCAAGCTGGTCTGTACAGCACACTGTCGAGCCTGGAAACGGATGGGTGCTTTGTCTCCTAAACGCGCGTTTACGATCCTAGCCTTGTTCTTCACTTACATCTGCCCTTTGATAATGCTATGGGCCGGTGGTTCTTTCTCAGGGTCTCTGGTTACGACGAAGCTGTATCTCACGATCGGGTTGAAGTGGGAATTGTACTGGGCTCGAAGGCAGGACAGAACCTGCTCGACTGGGTCCTAGTGAATAGTCATTTTTATGTCGTTATCGTTTCGGTCAATGTCTGTCTTCCCAGCCCACAAAGACATTGTTTATTAGTCATGTCTGCATGTGCTCCCACAGACAATAGTTCAGATGCTCTCAGTTATGTCTCCCTTGATGCCCACTACGGTCTTCTGAGACAGGCTAATCACACGGATATCGTTGCGCCTGTTAGTTCGATGAATGCACGCGTCAACCGTTGCACTCGAGACGAGAAGCGGCTGGATTGTATATTCGGTGTCAGTGCACGACGCAATGACAGCGATGATCGGCTGTTACAGTTATGCACACTTCACGGACTCTGTACATCAAAGAGCGCATTTCATCCCAAATGACAGCAACGTATCAAGTGGATGCCACGCTGTGTAACTCAACCATGGACGCAAAATGATCATATTGCCGTCAGCTATCAGCGGCACCCCTCCATTAATGACCGTTTCTCATTCATTCTGACATAGATTACGATGTTATTCGTGAACGCTTTGTATGATCGCTTATTCAGAGAACTTCTACTCACAAACATTTGCGTTGCCTTGGCCACAACAGTGGAGTGACCCGAATCAGCACTGGACATATATACCAACATTTGATGCGAACCTTTTGTGAAGAGGTCTATTTCAAAGGAGCACTGTATATATGGCAGAAGTGAATTTTACCTGATCCAGCTGAACTTATGAATTAAAGTCGACTGATCCTCCTGACTCCGAATGTGACAAACACCAATGTGAACTGAAACGCAAACTTACGAAAAGTCTGCATACAACACCGTGAAGTTTACTTCAGTAAAACCAAAGAGATAGAGAAAAAGAATTTTATCGGAGAATAAATGGTCCTTGATTTTCTTGAATCGTGGTCGCACTGGACAAAACGTTAGCGAGATTATAGGTGAAAAAGATGTCTCATGAATTTACAGATTTTTGAGGCGACTTGACAGATGTACTGAGCATCCTGAGGATCAGTACAACTGGCCTGATCCGGATAATTCAGTTGTCGATGATGAAGAATGTATGGTTAATTGTGACATTCTTGATAATCCCTCGTGAGAAAGCAAAGTAAAAACATATTGATATATTGAGACGTAATAACTTCCAAGGTACTGGCCTTCGTTCCATAGACCTTTTCAAAAATGTAAGTGAAAGATTATTGTCAGAACTGACTACACTCCGTTCCGTATGAGAGACTGAAGAGACCTCATGATTTGTGTTTATCAACAATCATTCTCATTTTTAGTAAAGGTGCCAAGACGCCTTGTTACGATTACAGAAATAATAACCTTGGTTCTATCGCATTCATGCTAATCACAGATCTAATAATGCGCCCACTTCTGAAACACAAGGAGAATCATATGATACAAAAACAGACAGGTTTATGACGTGGCCGCAGGTATGTCAATCATGCCTTCACCTTGTAGCAAACACAAGAGAATTCGCATTCCTTTTCTTGCCCAGCGGTCATAATATGTTTGGACCTGAGAGCTGTCTTTGACTCAGTGGTTCATCGCAATCTCTTGGGCTATCTCCATCGAATATAAATTCCACTAAACTATACCAACCCGCTGAAGTCGTTGCATGTCCACTCCGATTGCAGAGTGTGCATTTATGGGCGGCTACCTCGAGCGTTCTCCAAATCAAGTGGCGTTCAACATGGGTGTCCGATCTCCCCCTTAATTTTCAACCTTGTGATGGTCGATATTCTGGAAGGATTACTCAGAGCTCCTGGGGACCTCGAAGTGGAGCTTCTGCCATGTAATAAGTTGACTGACGTTAAGTGTGTGGACGACAGTGTTTTAATCAGTTCTTCTGTATAAGGCATGCATACCATGCTGAATCTGATAAGTACTATGACTGGTCTATGTGGTGCGCACTTTGCACTCATAAAGTGTAATATGTCGTTGCGATATTGGGTCGGCACTGACTTTGTCTCTGTTATTGCTGCAAGGTTGAGGAAGACTGTTGACAGGTCCACCTATCTGGGTAGTCTCATCTCAGCAGCGTGTAATATTGCTGACGAAGTGTCCATTAAGATGGCAAAAGCACGTCAACCCACGTCACTTGTGGTGTCGCAGACTTCCACTTGTCGATAAAAAAAATAGTTCACATCACGTGTAAGAGTGCAGTTTTGCTTTATGAGCCAGATATCTGTCCCAATCGCGCAGAAGATGCACACGTAATCTCGCTGTTTGTTTACCGTCGTCTCTACCAGTGTTAACTCGGCTGGCGTTGTAAGAAACGCGACAGTTTGTCGGCACTTGTTTGGGAGAAGCGCGACGAATAACCGAAATAGGGAAAGTGTAAATTCTTCACAGAATGTACCATGTACTTCGTATGCCGACGGAGAGTCCGTCTTGTTCGGCTTGGCTGCTGGCAGTTGAAGGAAACTGCAAGGTGGTTAGGAGATGACGGGGTCACGGGCCATGAAAGCTTCGACCGATCCGCTGGGCAAGGTTGGTAGGTGCTGTCTACCTAGTTGGGTTGTTCGCGACCATCCATAGTGCTGGTTGAAAACAATCTCTAACATGCCATAGTGTAACATTTAATAGCGAGCTTGTACCCACAAGTATGTTGACTCATCTGTTTCGTGAAACTCAGTTGCTCTCGTCTGTTCACTTTCTTTCCTTTTTCTTCGCTGCAAATTCTAATTTGCCTACTGCCCTGAAACTTTGTGGAGCATTATCAGGACCAATGGCAGCCCGAGCTATTGTATCACAGATATGGCTCAAAGCTGAAAATGACGATGATGATAATGGTCAAGCAGTTCTTTGTAAAAACAGTTCAACTTTAAAAGCCCATCTGTTGCGTTAATATAACCACAGGGGACACCTTTGAGTTACGATGGAAGTCACTGTAGCACCGTCCACGTTTATTTACTTTTAAGGAATATACCTAAACGATGTGTCCGGGACTCGAAGAAAACTGTAAGAAATAGGACTCGGTAACTTTTTCCGGCGGAACAACTGTTTACGTTCTACTATTAAGCTGTGCATTTATATCACTAGCCTTTATAAAAGAACGAATGAATCCAAAATTTTCTTTAGTTGGTGTATGATATTACAACTTCATTGCGGTGTCTGTGAACAGATCTCCAGGTGGTTCAAAGGAAGCAAAACTGATTAAACATCGCTCTACCGTAGATTCAGAGTCACATCTATTACTGCAACTTCCGTCTGACCGTCTAGTCTTTCCCCTCCAATCCTGTCTTGGGACATTCCATCTAGATACGATTAAGCACACAGGCCATTTATCTCTGGACAATTCTTCTTGGAAAATACAACTAGAACAGAACTCTTCTCAATTATTACTCAACTAGTAGGCAGATTTATAGCAAGTATGAAGAAGGGCTGAGTTTGAGAAGAAACTACTCTATGGTTCGTTTGCGTTTACATTGGCTGCATAAACAGGAAGATAGTAAATTACCTTAAATTCACCTAGAAGTAAGTAATTGGTACCTCTCTCCGTATCCACACGGATTCCCTTTAGACACAATAATAATAAAAACACAATCGAAAGGATAACACATGGAACTCATATTGAGAAGCCCTAAAGGAGGTTCTATATAAAATATATGCAATCTCAGCAAAACAATTTTGAGATAGGTCCCTTATCGTGTATGTGGTTAGCAACATTATGTTTACATTTCTTGTTCTCCAAAATCACCACCGGTGCACTTTGGATAAAATTTCCACGGAGTGGATTGGCTACAGAGGGGTTCCCCGTGGCGAAACTTACCCTGAAATGAATTGACCAGGAGGAATCGGTTGAAACGAATTTTTCTGAAACCCGCTTTTGATATCTTGATAATAAAAAGCTTCCATGATGCACAACAACAAACATCTTGTGGTTTGAAAACTAAGAGCTTGTAATGGATTCAAATTTATAATTCTCGCATTCAGTATTTTACTTAGTTCGTCAACACAACTTCCAAAATCCATTCTACAATATTTCCTTCTTTTTCCTTTAAAATAGCTGCTAGAAAGTGAATCTTTACTAAAGCGCTTTTTATTTAACTTTTACTATTTTCTATTAAACAGTGTCACAAAATGTGCCTCGACCATGATGTGTATAGATGACCTTGGAATGTTATCCATGTGTTTGCTGAAGTATCGTGTTTTGAGACAATGGTGCAAGGCTAGATACTAGGTAAGGCATACACAAAAATACACATATGATAATACAAATTTGTAATCGGCCTGGTTAATCATTAAAAAAAACAGTGAGCAGTATCCGTACCCGTTATGCTCAGACAGAGAACGGATGGCATTTTTTGACGGATAGTCTTGGTCTGAGACATACGTTAGAAAAGCTAAAAATCCCTCCATACATTCATGCAACTTCCGTTAACACCTGTTAATTGTTACAAAGTTTGACCTTTTTATGTATCTGTGCGCACGGTTTCTGTGATACAGAACTCACAATAAACAAACCGAACACTATGGGAATCAGTTCTAATCAGCAATCTAACGATCTACTGACTAAACCCATACACTAAGATTTCCACACATTGTTTACGTTTGACACCTAGGCAAATGTATCTGCGAGTCGTGGTAAGTAAACCGAAATGAAAGCTGTTTAAAATGCTGTCATCTTTTCCTTTGGCTCGAGAAACGGTTTCCCAACAAAGACTATATGAAATTGATAGGTCAACCAAGTTACCGTTATTATAATCGTGTCAAAGTACCAACCGCACTCTACGACTAAAATTATTTTTTATCACTGATCTGCATATTTCGCGCTTAAAATTGTGGAAAATATCAGTTTAGTCCTTGATAGTAAGATCCTGTAGGTGAATTATATGTTGGATTTAAAGTTTTCTGACTTTTTTAATTACAAAACACGAGGTAATTGATATGCCTGACAATATTAGGCAGTCGTCAGACGTTACAACGGACCATCATCGATTAAACCCTAGGGCTGCACACAGATATGTTGTTGAAGTTTGAAAACAACACAAAAGGCTGTGAAATGTTAATCGACTCAGTTGACGTGGATAAGAATCACCCGAGAATAAAGCCATTCATTCAACACTGTCAGAGTCAAGTACTTGATAAAGAAGTTTAATTCGTTATATTTTGTGTTAAACACAAAGCTTCACGCAAACAAATGATTCGGCTTGAAATTCGACAATATTGGAGGACCATATTGACTGTTGCCAGTCATTCACGAAGAGTTTGTGGAAGTTTTCACTGATCCTTTGTGGGATACATTCACAGCATGCACTACGTGGTGTAAAATTGCTGACTGTTAGAGAACCTATAGGAGTACGTCAGTACCAAATAAAGACACAAACTTAGACCTCTGACGTACACACTGGTGTTGTTTTCAGGTTTTCCATATTCTTATTGCATGTTTGATTTTGCTGAACAGCTCTCCGGATCCACATCAACTTATCCATTGTCTGACCACATCCCCTGCTCAAACGTCACCTTTTTCTAACTAATTAATGCTGTTGTCTCTGGATAGCAACTGAAAGATGGTTACATCAGTGCTTGCAATGTACATCGATAGGGTGATACCATGTATTTTCTGAAGTTTTCTGTAAACTTGTTAGGAGATAGTTTCTAAATCGTTGTAAGCTTACACACATATGTAATCAAGCACTGTGCTCTCTCATTAAGAAATTCCTTTCATTTCCCGATTTTCGCGTTGTTCTAGGCAAGCCCTTTGTTTGTTTCGAAGGATTCAGTTTTGTCGAAATATGCTCGTGATGTCACCTTCTGAGTATGAAAGCGAGATCAGTCTTCCATGCGTGCTGTGCTTAACGAACTATGAACTGGCCAGCTAATCTGAAGTACGTAATCGTTCAATGAGTCTAAGTGTTGTATTTTCCCTTATAAAATAGTAATGAATTAAAAAAGTTCCTAACGACTTTTCATAACTATAAACTGAAAATCAGGTCGTCCAGACTACCAGTCACCAAAACGGCACTACAAACCAGCACAATAGTTTTGTATGACGCGTCTTCACTAGAGTTAAAAATCTGGTCCTACAATTCGCTTCTGAAAGCCGTTTCATTCCCGCAAAGGCATCACCTTCTACGTGTACACCTAGTTGATTTGATTTCTCCTCAGTAATTTCTCCCCATTTACCTACCAAATATTTAAGTTTTCTCAGAAAATTTGAAAAGTTTGGCCGGCGGTAGACCACTCTCTAACAACCCCATGCCCATTTTTCTGTCTTGGGGAGTTTTGTGATTCATTACTTAATATGGCTTCTTGTTAATCCCAAAGTTTTGTCACAATAACTGTTATACTGAATTAATAACCGTTTTCTACTCTTCATTGAAAGTGCGGTTGCGAAACTGAAGTGAATAAATAGTTTCTTGATTTTACAAAATGGACTGAGATAAACTGTGGACTGCCACTGTTCTCAACATGCTAAATTACTTTAAACGTTCGGTTGTTGGGTTGTAAACGATATTATATCCAGGGTCAATGCAACATCTTGGTATGCGTCCAAGCATTCGTTCACTCACTGGTTTTTAATTTCTTGCATAATTACAGCGAAACCAAAGGTACTTGAGGATACGTAGACTACTTTTGAGCAGTCAGGTGAAAATATTGATCCCGCTGATGAAACATAAAGTGTGTGAGTAGTAGATTGTAGTAAGATGATATCCGTGACACATTATGCACGCCTCAATGCATCACAGAATAGAAGAATTATACCATCATCCTTTTGTGTTAGACTTTATAAACACATAAACTCCTGAAGTATAGCCTGCTTTCTGGCTTCATGTTTGCGATCATAACATTGACGATACTTTCAATGAAAGCCGAACACTGAAGTAATTCGACTATGCATATACGGTCAATTTTAAATGAGAGATCAACAGTAACCTCAAACAGAATTTAATACCACACAGTGACAGTTGGCAACAGCAAGTTACAGGCAAATTTTTGAAATTCTGCTTTGCAAAAGTGATCCAGATGCTATTACAAGTTTAGATCTTCTTTCGAAAACCAAACTAATGAGTCCATATTGAGTCGTATGTAAATTCACTCGCTTTGGCGCTGTTCAGTGGAACAGTGCACCGGGGGTATGTAAATATACCTAATATCTATGCGTACAAAGGTAACTCTTCTGGCTTACGAAGGTCACAGTCTACTTCCACCTGTCTTGCTCCCTGCACATGAAGCTGACGGACGATAAGTTGACATGGAAGTGAATTTTTTCGTCACATCTACAACTCAAACTTCCGCTGACATCCGAATTGTTCCAGTATGTATTCTTTGAGTGTAATACTGACAAACTACTGATTCATTTCACCTAACCGACCTAATGAGTGATCTAAACAACACGGTGTTGATGTGTAATACCAATATGAAACGATGGGATAAAGAGCTGACGACCAGTAACAGATCTCTAAAACACCATAGGAACAACACCGACGGTGATGCTATAGCAAAGCTGGTAATGTTTTCCACTGCAAATTTTTATCCAATGGTTCTGAAGTAATCGGCAAACTGAGTCGTTGGAAGTAGACCTTGACGTAAGGTGTACGATGTTTGGGGGCCACGGTGGGCCCACTTCTTTTAACCAACCCAGAGTTGGAAACGCAAAAGACAGGTAGATTTTGTTGATCTACGAAGCAATAATATCTATGAAAAACAGAGGATCGATGGAAAACTGTAATTAGAAAAAGCCGGGTTTTGCGATTGCAACAAATGCTTCCTGAGCAAAAAGTTACTTTGTTAGAGTCGTGAGTTCGCTGTTAGGGGTAACGTACTAACGTTCAACCTGCATTACGAAGACACTTTACAGCCACTTAGTTTCCTTGTCTTAACACACTTTCTTCATGACATTGTCTTATATTGTACACTCGTGTTTGCGGAAATAAGATATAGTCACTTTTTAGTCTGAAATTTACCTAGCTGTTCAAAGTTGCAGCGTAATTCGGTGAACTACCATGAAATATCGCCTACCAACTGGCCAAGAGTCTCAGGTTCAATGTAGGCTATTAGTGAACAATAATTAAAACCACAATTGTTCCAAACATAGTGACGGTATCGTTTGTAGTAGTGATTTCTAGAAGTGAATTTTGAGTCAAGCGGCTGAACGTGAAATGTTCTGTACGTAAACGATTTGTTTGTGTCCCCTATGTTACTGTGGCGAAAACGATACCAAATACGCATTACACATGAGTGTACCACCAAAAGACGAACAGTATATTCAACAGGGACCGATCATCAAAGGTGTGATTAGACTGAGGTGAAATGAAGCACCGAGTGACCTTGGTTTGATAGGACAGTTCATGATGAAACGAGGTACCATCAACAACAACTTACTAGAAGTTGAGCTACACAGTTGTAGTATTCAGCACAGTCGACTAGTCAGGCTCGTAGCACTATATGAAATTTACAGGCTGATCAACAGTGCACTCTTTTAGGTTATAGTCTGTATTGGAAGCAGTGGGCAACCGAACCAATCAACAATATACAAGATGCCAACGGAGAGTCTATTGTTCCAAAAAGTAGTTTGTCATTATCACTTGTATAGTAAATTTCCTTTGCTGACGATCCTGCGATGGGCAGTGTATCCCACCCAGCGCTTCTAAAAGAGTTATGGTGGAAAATGGGCACATTTTCTTTTCGCGCTACCTTGTCACCATTACGATAACACGCAGATGTATGAGAGCGTGTTTAATGCAATTCATCGAATTCATAATCGAGTGAGCACAGTGTCAAGATTATCTCGGGGTATTCAGACAGGAAACACAAAATTCAATAAGTAAATGAAATGCGACCGGAACATTGCATATCCATTGGCAAGAGTACTTTACTAGGGCGTGGACCAGGTAATATCAATAATTTGCTACTGATTTTGAACCTGAACTGTAACAGAATGAGAAGAGTTACATTTGGTCAAGCAGAACGGTCGAACTGCTGATAGTATCTTCGGGAAAACTCATGCGCTGTCAGAAGAATAATCAGTTTACCCACATTTCGACGGACATCGTAGAGACGACCGTCAAGACCTCTACGGAGAGGACTCAAGCCAGTTAGCTCTAGAACTGCAGCTGGTAATCACGTTGTGGGAGTCTATCTGTGGAAGCCAAGGCCAAAGTATTCTCTGTATGAAAATGGTGCTTCCCACAGAACCTGCTAGGATACCATAGATAGTTTCCTCTCATTTGGCGTACAGTGTATATTTTATGTTCTTAACTAGATGGGATCTTACACATCCCAATAACTGAAAAGTTATTTATCACCCCAGTACCATTAAAGATCACAAAATGATCTCAACAGTACATAAGGTGAGTTTAGGCTATGACCCATGGGAAGCAGTTGTTGAAACGTAGTTACTTTCTGCTTTACCTGCTCCACACAAGTGAATCAGAGTAGTTTGTACTCAAGTAGCTCAACCTATATGTCAGCTCAGCGGTGAATCACAGACATCTTACTCATTACGTATCTATCCAGCAAGTTGTCCCATAGATTTTTGATCCAATTTAAGGCTGAACTGTGGGTTAATCAGTTTTATATGCATATATATATATATATACAGCCATATATATATGCTTTATACCGCATCCTACTGTGGATTTGAAACGTCACAATAAATCGTACAGTACTCAGTGGGTGCCCCCACTATTATTGTGACGAAGCGTCTATCAATGCAATACGAGCTGTATTGTCCAATTTGTACATTACCGTATCGCTCATGCACTAGCACTCATAATCGGAATCTCGGCCCACAACGCATCGCCGTTTTCATTTAAATGCCCTATGCACCTCCGCCCGATTCTATCTGTGTGGGTGACGTTTTCGCTATAGATTTTTGTCTGTTCTTTCTCACCCATTGAGCTTATTTTACTCAGCAATGATCTGTTTGATCTCGGGTGTTATCTACGGATTCTAACCATATGCGGCAATCGTATTCAGTTATTCCGTAGAACCTCAGAATAATTACGCATCCGACTGGCTCATTCATCATATTACGATACGCAATGTATGTGAAGGAGTTTGATTTTGCCGAAAATATTTCGTACCTTGCTAATACAATAGGATACATAGCAAAATATCTATCCAGTGCGTTCTAAAGAATCTACATAATGCTCAAAGCCTTGAAAAACTACGTCTGACACCTGCTGCTCAACGTATGTCCAAACCTTACGTGAGAGCCTGACGCCAGTTATGCTGATAACGGGCATCACTTTCTGGAAGAGGTATTACCAACATCGGCCCTATGCATGTCATGCAGACTAACTTTTCTCTCGCTGGTAACACTTCCGTTGAATTGTTTACAAAATGTGAGTTCTCTCTCACTGGATGTGTTCATTACTGATGATGGTACAACCAGAAGCCTCCCCGAAATATCCTTTAAATCAAGTTTTTAAATTGTTCACCGCATGACTCTTAAAACTGCTAGAAATCATTTGTTATCCATATACTAATCAAAGGATTACGAATTGGGCTCACTTAAAATCTATCATCGGTAAGTTTATACACCAAATTCTCTATAACAACTTCATCAAAACGGAATGAAAAAATGTGTTGCCGTACGTTACTATCTTGCTCACTGCTACACGGAACACACAGGTTATGTATATCAGAAAAATGCACATCAGACAGTATGAGCAAACACGCCCATATTATGTAATCATGACCGAGGCAGCCCGACATGTTTCTTCATCTACCTTTGGGCACACAACGTTGGTTGATAGGTTCGGATAAGTAATGCTTCGCAAAGCGATAATAACTTCGTGTTTTAATTATACAACATTATCTTCAATGGGCTAACTGGTCAACCTGGTGACCTATTCTGATTGCATAATATTTGATGTGGTTGTGCGCGTATCTAGTCTCAGTTTGTACTTAGTTATCTAGTGTGTGTACTTAGCATTTTTACCCTTGTAATTGATGAGAGTAAAGGGATTGTTGATACTTCGGAAAGTGTCTTCTTTCAACCCTGAAGAACTACTAATGTATGCTGACGAGTAGTGGAGTATTTTGGTTTTCAAATAAATCGAACATCATCCACAGCTGATCCAAAGGGACCGACTGGAGAGTCTATAGGAATGCAACAGCTACGATCAATTGTGGGTGATGTTCAACTTATATTAATGTTCAGTTTGAATTCAGTTGAAAATCGCTCTCTTTTATTGTCTTTCACGTGTGGAAATGGATTTTCTTTTAGGAGAAAGCGTAAAACGCTCTCTCACCTCTGAAGTTCACCGGTGACCTCTTAGGTGTACTCGCCCAGACGTTAGTATGTTGTTTCTTCGAACGAAGTAAAGATTACATCTGGCAGTACGGAAGAATTGCAAATGGTCTACTTTCACTCCCTGTTTCCTATTTGAGACCACCATTAGTGTTCATCCGCCCGTCGTTTACCGATCAGATAGCAAGGTACCACATCTCGATATGTGTTGGCTCTTCGACTGACATGTACTTATTTTATGTGTTACGCCTTACAAAACAGGTGTGAACCGTTTGTCGTATACATCTGTATTTGTAAGCCAAAAGCCAGTTAGATGAGACTCAACTATGAAACTTCTGGGCTTCGAGTGTACTCTTTATCATTTTTTCTTTATTTTTTCTTCATTAAGATGTATGGTGATTCAAGCTAATTTGACGTGTAAAATGAATGCGATATAATGTGTTGTAACAAGAATATCCATAGCTTTGTGTTGAAGATGTATAAATGCCATAAAGATTAATAGCCAGTAGTTCAAACTATCTCTCTGTTCTCAAGGATAGGCTACACTGGTGGTAAAATGCATATACACCGTCTAACAACAAGAGTTATCAGCACTCTCTCAAGTTCCATAGCCTTAAATGAATACACAATTATAAGACCTGTCTGGCAGATGACTCTGATATGAATACGCGCACAATTCAACTGATCATTTTTTTCGTTTGAGACTTATAGCCTTCATCCCATTGAATCTCGAGTACTTCAATCAATCCACTCTTCCTAATAAATTGTCGGAAAACGAACACCAAACCGCCATGGATGGGCAGTTATATGATGAGATTTTTGAAAGATCCGGGAGATTTTTGACCGAACCAGTCTGTACGAGTCCCTATGTTTATACACGAGAAAATATCTGCTGGCCATCATATTTCATCATTCGTCCTTCCGTCCATCTATCTATCCGTCTGACCACGATACCCTCATTCGCGCAACTCTTTCAATAGCCTGGTCTTCGCCTTGTGTCTGTTGTCTATTTCAAGTATTATCAACGGACTAGGATCGTTTTGTAGCTGCTGCTGTCTGTTTTGCGCACCATTTGTTATGTCTTACACGTGGTACGACCATAGTTTTTGTTGACTCAATCCATATGGAGATTTTGCATTGTTTCTCCCCGCTGCAGTGTCAATTACCACCATCGTGTCTAATGTACCTCTACAAGGACCACATCCGCCGATACCAGGGGTACCCAGCACGCTGGAGAATAGTTGCGTGTGTGTGTGTGTGACAAGCCTGCCAGATGTTTGTCTGATATATGAATATGTGAGCGTGTGCAAGTTTGTGTACATTTGTCAGTAGGTGCCATGCCTCTGCCGGTGGTCCTCGTTTCAGATTCCCAGCTGCTTGTACGTTCTACTTCTGTTGGTAAGCTAAACCCCCAACCGAGCTCACAAGATAGTCTATGTGTGTGGCAGCTGCTTGTCCTGGTGATTTCTTTCGCCGAGACTCTAAAGCCAGACCAAATAAATGTGAATTTTCATTACTCCAACCTACTAAAACTTACAACATTCTCAAGCTGTTATTGGTTGGTGTATTACTTTCTGCAGACTCTCCATGAAAGCTTGACTTAATCGTTGTCTAGTATATCGCTTCCTAAGTGCATCGTCAACACCGAAATTACTGTTTGAAGAATCCTTTGCTTAGGCCAAAATTCTGGACAAGGGGCTGCTTTCTATTTGGCGAGTGAATGAAATCGGTTGTTTTACTGTCAGTGTCAAGCTGGACGTCCAAGCAAACTCGGAGAAAATTTGCAAGATGGATCTGTCATGTTTATTAAGGGTATGTAGATTTAAATGATTAGCTTATGAGTACATGGCGCCTACCAAATATTTGATACATCGAGGATTCCCTCACTAGACCATAGCCAAATGACGTACACTCACAGGCAACCAATCTAACCGATACCAAAGTACGCTCTTTTTCAGGTTTTGGAGCCATGTGTCTAATATAAACTGTGACTATAGATTTCAGGAGAACAGCGGTCATACTGGCTGAATAACGTGGATGCCACTATTGTATTGAAGTGGTTGAAGTGTAACCTTCATGGTTGAAGGAGGACGTTGAAAACCACGGGAAAATTACCTCATAAACTCTGTTTTGACCCCGTATGCAGGAAAGTTTTTGACTAACAGGTATGAGCATATCGTTTAGTTTTGTTTGCCTTTAACTACAGAAAGTATTGAGGCTAAATTCTGTAGTCTGTGTTCAGTTTCATCCCATGACTTGGCAAGCTTTCACAGTTGAATCGCAGTTAACTCTCATATACCAACGTCTGTAATGAAAGTGAAAATGATGACGAGGATAAGGGTAACGGCGGTTTGTTGTAGATGATGCTGTTATAATGTCTATACTAAGTGTACTCCTTTCGTTAAGGCTCACCAATTTCATCTTTACAATATAGCCCATCCAATTTGAAGCCCTATGTTGTTTTTATTCACACCATTCACCAACAATCCTTCTTTCTTCTCGAATTAAGAATGGCTTATTATGATATTTAATTTCTCTTCAGATATCTTTTGTTTCTGCGTCTGGAAAATGCCCAAATAACAGTTTTTTCAAAGGTCAAACGATGGCATCTATAGATCTCAATGGTTGACTGCGCACGCAAACGCTGCCACGCATACAGGCTGGTGACTTGACGAGCAATCAATTGAAAGAGGAAAAAACAACAGTAGGTCGGTTGCACGACAAGATTGTTTCATCCATTAGGCCTATTGTCATTGTTAGTGCTTTGCGCATTTTCATTGCTCCCCAGCTCAATCCACGTACTGAGCCTTATAGCTAGACACCCCACCCTATTCGCGTTAACCAAGTCCGCATGCCCGAATATGGTCCGGAGTTGTGCATATTTCTGTTAGCAATTTTAGGTATATCATGAACAACAAAATGATAAACTGACTAACCTTCGTGTCCTAATGGAATTTGCACGAATGAGAAATGCATGAATTGCGTGTCATGTCTGTTAGCAATGCTGTTAGCAATGGCACAAATTTGGTCAACGTTCCAATTGAAAATTCCTTGGATCGTATACGAATTTATCTTAGGTAGACTGCCCTAATTATACTGAATTCCATAGTAGCATAATTGCAGCCCCATACTTAAGAATTTAAACTTTCATTCGTGCGCTCATTAGTACGGGTCAACATGTCGGACATTGCCTGACGTGCGAACCGAATGTTTCAATCCTACACAATTCATTCACACGAACTCAAACATTTTAATAGACGAAGCAGCTGTCACAACCTACTATAAGATGGACGCGCTGGTAATTTAGGGTGCTTCAAGCTGAATTGCTACGTTGGAAGGTTTAACTTGAAAATCGCTCAGAACTGTTCGCAGCTATTTCATTACTGATAACATTTCAGCCAGCCCCTTTAAAAAAATAGACTCGAAGCTGAAGTCTGCTTTGCGTTAAAGCTCATCAGCAGTGCTTATCCTTGCCTGTGTTGAGATTTTAACTCCCATCATGTTTTCAAGAGTCAGCCATGTTGACCAGTAAGCCAATAACCTCATACTACTGATGAGTAGTAGGGGATTTTGATTTTCATATAGATTGAACATCACTCACAAGTGATCATAGCTGTCGCATTCTTATAGACGTTCCAGTTGGCCTCTTCCGAAAAGAGGCACTAGACACGAGTTTCGCTCTCATTAGAGCTCGTCAGTAATGCACATCCTTGCCACGACCGGGACTAGAACTCCGGTCACGCTTTCATGAGGCGACCGTGTTTACCATTGCGCCACTGACTTCACATTGGGCACGACTGAAATATCATTTGCAAACGCTTAGTCACACTCGCTCGTGGCTGATACTCTGATTGCTCGGTCGTCTCGAAGGGACACATTATCTTTCATGCTAACTCCAATCGATGACCCCTCTACTATGACTTCTCTCCAAGTTGAAATCACACAAATCCTTAACGTGTTGAATGGCATTTTGAGTACTGACGAGTTGTAGGTGATTTTGTTGTTCATTTAGATTGAACATCACCCATAACTGATCGCTCAACAAGTTAATGATTTCTGTGATTTCAACTTGGAACAAAGTCCTAATTGGGGGGTTGTCGATTGGAGTTAACAGGGCAGTTACTGAGTCTCCTCTTGAGGCGATCGGACAACCTAGTCATTACTCACAAGCGAAAGTGTTTGAGCGACCATATGCAATTATAATTTGGTCGTGCCTAATGTGAGTTCAATGGCGCAGTGGTAAACACGGTTACCTCATGGAAACGGGACCGGAGTTCTAGCCCCGGCAACGGCAGGGATATGCATTACTGACAAACTCTAATGAGGGCGAAACTCGAGTCTAGTGCTTCTGCTGTTCGAAATGGGCCTATGGGAATGGATGTATGGGAATGGGACAGCTACGATCATTTGTGGGTAATGTTCAATCTATGTGAATCTCATATTAATTGCGATCGAATCATTATACGCAAACGTTCAGTCGCATTTCACTGTAGGCAATATTCAGATTGCCTGATCGTCTCGACTGAAGACACGATAACCGTCTTTTAAACTCACCCCAATAGCCTAACATTTGGATTGTTGCGTCTAGTCACAATATTCTATTTCATTTCGAAAGTTGACACCGGCTGAAATTATGGATGACCTAGAAGCCGGTAGTGATTTTTGCTACACATCGCCTTGGCCGATAGTTTCTCAAGTACTGTTACTATCGTTTCAGTGTCTAAACTGCAGTACGAGTTATCTGGTCTCATGATGATGCTAGACTATACGGATCTAGATAAAATAAGCCGCGGTAACCGGAGATCGTATGCACAAACCCTCGTTTTCAAATCGTCCTCGACGGGAACAGTATCTGTAACTTAACTTTGCGGTTTTCCAAAGCACACCTTGACCAGCTTTTTTGTACGGTTAGGCATATTGATCCCAGCGTAAAACTTGGTTTCAAAAGTATCCCGAGCTTGTTTTTTTTAAATACTGTACGACAACACTGGCCGTTGTTTGAACACATCAAGCGGGGAGGGCGAGAGTTAGATAAAGATTCTAACCTTTAGCTTGAGAACTTCCGGACGATGCAATCATTCACTGAGCATCCTTCTCAGAAAACCTCGTTTTAACTTCGAACTAAAAACCACTCCTCACTAGATACAATAAACGGGATAATCAAAACTCAGCAAAAATTCACACAAAGACGGTAGATAGGTTGGTAGATACAAACGTTCGCACACATTAATTCTGTCTCGATAGGGAATCACGTTGGACATTCAGTGCTTATTTCAACATCGCAAATAATACATACTTATACGATATTCTTCACTTCCATATGAATGAATTTTTACAACAGGCACACTCAACCTATAGTCAGTACCTAGTCAGTCAACCTAGTCAGTACCACTGAGCGTTACGTTGTAATCGTTGGGTGTTAAGTCAGTGATGATCACTCACAAATATACCGTTCAATGTAACCTTGAGTATGCACACTGGTCAGCCTAATAAACAGAGTAAAACATGTAGTAGGCGGGAATTGCAAATATTTTGTTGTTGGGGGAACAGCCCAGTTAGAGCCCCATAGTTTGTTTTACATAAAACTCTATTATCAGTTAAACTTATTAGGATTGTTAGAACTGAGAAATGAGAGACATGAGACCTATATGAAAACTTTCTAGGAGAACGAAGGATGGCCGTAGAGAAATTGGGCGATATAAAAAGTAGCCTCTTCTATCTAGTTCCAAAACTGGAATACCCACTAAAGTGACCGATATCCCACTCTGACTTGTTTGGAATCAGTCAGACTGAAATTCTCTCGAAATGCTCGTAAGTAATGTACACCGAATAGCCACTTCATCCAGCAGGTGACTAGGTTCAGATTGTGTTAAAATGTGAGTTACGTAGTGTTAGAATAATTATTTTGAAATCTTCGGTGTGGTGGCTCGAATGATGTGCACAAACACTGGTCTGACAAAAGAGAATTATCAATTCGTGAGAACACAAAAATATAAATAGCTGTAGACTACACTGTTTGTGGTGAATAGTTGCCTCAGCTGAGGATTGCTGTAACATACGCCTCAAAATGAATTGAAACGTTAACCCAGAACAAAAGCAGAGCTCTGCCAGTTTAGCTAAAACTCATTCTAGACTATACTGTGGTTGAGGATGCCTGAGTCGTTATAACACGATGGCGACACATTAATATTGGCTAACAACATACGTATAGTACCAAGATCGAACAGAACTTGACAATCGAGTTCGTTATTATAACGTAGCTTCAGTGAGTCTGTGACATTTTGAACCGCTGTGACTCTATCCGCAAGTGACAATTGACCTTGAATGACTATATCAACTGTCCCACGTTTACACAGGGATACAATTATTCTCGAAAAGACAATATCTAAGGGTACGTTTTCTATGCGAAGTGAAAATGAACCTTAACGCTGTATTTTATCATGATAACATTCATATGAATACTGTAAACTAGACCAGGTCATTGTCTAACGCACGGATAGGGGCTTGCCATGTTAACAGTACTGCCTGAATGTTCCTTAGTGAATCGCCCTACTCACAAATGAGTTGGTTATTCGGTTCATAAATCCTGAGTTTGCGGTGGACCGGGGGATTTGCTTGCTCTTCAACCGTATGCCCAAGAGGTCAGATAAATTTGTGTTCGGTCATTTCAGCCGACAGTCGTTGGAACTGTTGACCTAATGGCTAGAAGTTCTGATAAACAGCATTTTGTGCATTCTATAACCAAATAAAGTTATATAGCTTGTTATTGTTAATTACTGTGTTACTGACCAAACTATTCAGCCGTATACACATCAATTTGAACCTCTACACAATCCTGTTTCGTGTTGACCTCGCTGATTGAATGATAAGAGAATGCTACACCCATATTGAGCCCTCACTTAACTGATCACTTTTCTGCCAGTAAGGAGAAGGCAATTAAATTGGGTCAAGCTTAATACTACTCACGAGAGTATACGAAAAAAGTGTGAGTCTCAAATCACTTGGATCATGCCATTACAAGGTGACCTTATAAACCCCGGGTTTTTATTAAATTATTTTTCAGTGTAACCTGAAGAAATCGTTTTATTTTTGTCCGGAAATTCCACATGCATACGAAACTCTGTTGACATATTACCCACTAGGATGAAGTCTTCACAACCGCGATTTACGAGATAACATTCGGTTCTTCTGTCACTTCTTTAGAAAGAGTCTGCGCGTTTGAAACAGCGGTTTATGAACGGATGACCGTTAACACTATGCTCATTAGTAAATACCGCACCGACTCGATGAACTGATAAAAATCAAACATTTCAGTCATACAAAAGCCGCTTTCAGTTTGCGCTTTAGTTGCTAGTAGATAAGATCTTTCTTCCTCCAGTCGGCTTTTTAACGGAAAGTTTCCACAGTTTGTCAAAGCCTTTTCACAGTCAGTATGGATACAAACCGCTCATATTCGCTGTCTGTCCCAACAGAAATTCGCACAATCTGTGGCCAAATGTTGTGAACGAATGTTACCATAGAGCGCACAGTGTGCATTCGATTTGGTTATGATTATTGCTTGATTGTGTGCTCCTAAACCACCTGACATTCGACTATGGACGGCAGTTAACTTTCTTCGACAGGGTGGACTGTTGGTCACAGCAGTCCCGTTTGGACTTCACCACAGGTCTGATTGTCATAAACACAGATTGTCATTTGCATGGTGGACTGTAGTGCATAATTACGCCGCTTCACGAATACCTGCACTTTTTCTTATCGCGCATGTACGTGTGTGAGTGGTGACCATGTTTCTGAACTGTCTCTCTGTTCAGTCGATCATCGTGCAGTGGTCACCTGTCCCCAACATGTCACTCATTCTACATGTTTCAACTAACAGCTTTTTATGTAAAGTGTGCATGTGTCTGTAGACTTGGGAGAATAAGTACCGCTTATAAACAAATAAACACTAAACATCCGTGTGATAGACTGTGTGTATGCATGAACGTACGCGGTCTGACACATGGCGTCTATTGTATCACCGTCCACCCTTAATACGGTACAGTGCGGAAGCAGTAACACTTGAATTTTAACCCCTTCATCTTGTCGCGTTTGTTTGTGTGCAACTACAACCAGATAATCTTAAAGCAGTTGAAGCAGATGTGATGAGCCAGTACAAACGATCTGAATGGACTGTAGTGACACAACAGGTTGCATGCCTAACGTTCAGGGTTAGTACGAAACAAACAAACATTTTTCTAATTGGAACAAAAAGTATCTTTGTTGAGATTCCTGAAATCAATGTCGAGGATGGGAGTATTCGGTTTTCCAGAGTTCACTGAGACCTAGTCAGAGTGACAGTTTTACGTTTGACTGCAAATGTGATCACAGTTCAAATGAAGTTGCTGCTGTAACCTAAACAACCGACGGAATTGGTCATACCACAATATGGACACGTGTAGAAACATCAAGATGACGATAACAGTAACAAAATCAACAATAACAATTATCTCAACATATTTCCGTAATGTACTTTGGGGATAATAGAAGTGGTTGTTTAGATAAACATGTCAGATAAGCAAGCAGGTCTAGATTGAAATATCAAATGAGGTGGATTGTTTGTATAGACTATTCAGCCAGATAGAAAAGTTGATGTGTTGCAAAACAGGATGTAGCAATGCCACTTTATATTAAAAAAAACAGACTTAATAGCCACTTACTGAAAACAATTTACTTCCATTTACAACTTAGAACAAGAAAGTCAGAAAGAGTATTTGCGTAATGTATTTCTCTAATACATTTTGTCGTAGTTAATCATGTACCAACTTCAGTTTGCTGAAAATTATGATGCGAATTGGCTGGACTGATCAGTTTATTTATATATATATATATATGGCTGGCGACATCCGAAACGGATTAGCCTATCACAGTGGCCGAAGCCAAAGGACGCCTGCGCTTTGAACCATCACCCCAAGTGGCTTGCGCTGCACCAATTGTGGTTCCACTCACACATCAAGTATCCGGTGTAAACCCGAAGGAATGAGACTAGTAGGTGTGTGAGTGATCAGCATATATACAAGCACACAAACAAATTCAATACAAGTGAGTTACATAGCAGCGTACTATCGCTGAACAAGACATTCTGTACATAAAATGACATGTTCCAGTTGTCAGTAACTGCACACATAGAAGCAAAGCAATTTGCGATTTTATACTATGTAGCCTGTCTGGAAGGCCTGCTCTAGGTTTAATTGAGATTGACATTACAATAAGTTTTACGAAAAATTCGGGCTTCCGCTGGATTTAAATTAACGACAGAGATGGCATGTCCGAAGGCAGCAAACGTTTTACCAGCTGAGCTAGGAAGCCACGTTGAGAGCTCAGAAATCTCACACTTAGACTCAGTTGCTCGCCCACCCCAAAATAATTGATGAGTACTCTTTGAGACCTGTTACAGCTTGCTGACCTTGTTTAGAAATCGTTCAGCATGTCCCAACTTGCATGTGTTTACTGACCAAATCGTATAGCCACCACTCCATTCAGGCAGTGTAAGGGACCCGTCAACAGTGGAAAAGCTTATGGATAACGTTAGACGTGGATTGTAGTAGTGTTTTCAGTAGTGGTATTTAAATCATCTTGGCGGCGATAAGTGGAACAAACCAGATTGTAAAGACTGCATACCTCAAGACACTATGTAACATCATTCCTGTAAGGAAATCATAACTGTAGAACTTATCATGGCTCTTGTTTTGCTGAATTGTTCAACAAATTTCAATGAACCGGTAGTTATTTTAGAGGCTGTTTTGAAAAACGATTTCTACGTAGTCAAATTTACCACTGAGCAGTTAGAACATAACTTTCAGTAGATCGCCCTTGCACTGAATTTATCGTTAGCTATTAATGTCAAGATACTTTCCCCTCTAATGATGGTTCCTGTGGGAAAACCACAGTATTAAGCTATTTCTGCGACACTTCAACAGAGCATCTACAATCACCAGGAGGTCAGTAGCATTGCGATCAGTGAGAATGCAATTGTCCTTGTTCAACTAACCCATGGTACCTAGTATCTTTGGATATTGATAGGTACTAGGACATTACGGACATGAAATCGATAGGGTTGTACTTTGCACTTCAAATGTGTGAAGAACGTATCGGTTAACATGTGGTTACGGTACCACAATCGGCTTGTCTGTAGCCATCTCTATGGATATGAATTTTATCGTACGCAATGGCAAAGAAACTTTAACTGGGATCATAAGGGGTCAATAAAACGTGATGGACATGGTGCATTTCGTAAATACCCTTTCTGATGTCATTAATTACCTCAAAGCAGATGGATCGTAGCCTCATCTGCCGTTCAATGAAGCAACGATGATAAAATACAACGGTTTGTGGAAAAAATCTGGTTATTAACACACTTTAACGTTAATGTAAATTTGAAATGACATACGAGGTGTGCACACTGAACCAAATATTGACGGAAAAGACAGTGGTCTTCTAGATTTCTAGGAACAGACGTCTCTTGATATCAGTTCGAATTTAAACGAACTACAGCCTAAATTGATTTAAGTTCAACGAAGTGTATCAAACTAGTTATTCGCAATTTAAATTATCTCATATTTAGGCTTCTCAAAAGAAATTTGGAAATTATTTTTAAGACCATTGTCACAACCAACTAGTCCGACGGGTCTAGACCAAATATTTTGATGTTTCTTAATCCTTGTTCAATTTGGCTTTTGCACAGCAGCCACGCGGTATAGTTTTGTGAGGGAAATACTACATGATTCGATTCTCTCGAGACCATTTCAGGGCTTCGTAGTAAAGAAGTTCTCTTAAGTACTGTTTTGTCACAGTTCACCTGAGTTAACGGTATTTTGGATTAATTATCACTAGTCTGTTCAAGTTTTCGGTAACTTGTCCCAAACCTGTAGATACCATTCATTCATGTTGCCAAAGGAGAGTAGATAGTTACGCACAACTGTCCATATTAGTCCAATGAATGCTCCTTTGATTTAACTGCCTGGTTGTCAATCAGTCGGTGTCCTGATAGCGATCGGCTGTATTTTTTATGTTCCACAATGTTCGCCGTCATGTCGTTTGTGCAATTTCGGTTCCGTAATTCAGACAAATCTAGTTTGTTTGTTTAATTAGGAGGAATATTCCAAGGAGCGTAAATTAAACGCTAGGGAATATAAAACGGAAGTGGCCACGAAAACTTACCAGCAAGTCACACACCGCTGGGGTTCATCGACCTTCGCATACTCCCGATGGATGTCATTCGTGGTTGTACCGTGTATAGGAGCGGTGATTCCATGGGTACGTTAAATCCGTATAATGGGTATGACATCATCCTATATGTCAACCACAGTACTGCTGTCTGTTAAATCAACTGAACCACAGCTTTTAAGCTGATAGTTTTCAATAAACAAGGCAGGGTTTTATTCGAATGAGACTTCCGTACGGTTTTCAAGCAAACTTTTGTCTTCGCTGCTTCGTGGATCAATAGAACCGAACACAATGCAACCAACACCACCAGTTCGACGACCTGTCTGTCTGTCTCGTACGAATAAGACCCCGATGTGAAAGAACACAGAACATTGGCGAGTTGGTCAGAGACGGAGGAAAAGAGAAAGGAATCGGGGATTGGGGCATTGTTTTCTCGTTCACACAAACACACACAGGCCACGCATACGGGCGTATAGAACCCACCCAACCATCATGCGCACCCTAGCGTCCAACTCGAGACACCACCACCACCACCGCCAATACGTTTAGATAGTCCTTGGCCGTGACATTAAAAGCCTTTGTAGGCGAAGCGTAAGTGGTGAACTGATAGGCTTTGTGGGCAAACTTTTGTTGTGTGTTCGTCTACTTGCGTGTGATTGAACCAAACGAACGTACACAATGGAGCACACACAGACCAAGTCGAGTAATCTTCGAATCTTGGCTGCGCTTGTGCTCGTTCGTCTTCATTTGTTCGCTCGCAGGTGTATGCCTGCGTGCGCTCATGCTCACCCAATGCAAGCATATACGCAAACTATACTCGAGCACGCGTGCGGCCGCGCGCGCATGCTCGCAGTGTTCGTCCGTGTGCCTTTCAATGGGACATGATAAAGGGCACGTCATTTAAGTTGCATTCTCTTTGTTTTCAGACCTCGTTTGTGCATGGGGTGGGAGATCGGTGGGTGCACGTGCGTTTTGTAGGAGCCACAAGGCTCGACTGCATTCGCATCACCAAGGCCACCACCACGAAGAATAGACCAACTCACTGACACGCCCACCATTAACGCCAATCCATTGTTGTGGATACCATTGTTGTTGCAGTTCGTTTGTCCCAGATCGTATGGCGAGTGGTTGTTTGTATTTCTGTATGTGAGTGTTTACCTCACTGTGTGGGGTTGAAAGAGAAACAGTGGGAAACAATGTCCATCTATTCTTAGTCAATCCCATGGATATTGCCTCATCACGCCCTCGAACACAATACACACACACACACAGACATACACATATGCAAACGCACACGACTATACCGTCCTTTGCTCCTGCTCTTTTACATTTCCGTCTACCCACCAGAATCCATCATCAACGTCTCATCCCCTACCCTAGATTTTACGCCCATCCGAATGGTACTGGTCTAATGTCTCATGCTCATCATAATTACACACATGATGACGACAATGAAGTCGTCTTCATGCGCGATTGCGTATCTGCACGTAACTACGCACAAAAGTCGATCATCAGCGATTCATTTGCGCATACTGACGGACAATCAGGAAACAGCCCATTCAACTGGGTTTGACATCCGTGGTTGTATGGTTCACAGAACTGGCTGCTAGAATGCCTACTTTGAACGGTGAACAACAGAGTTCTAATACGAACCGTTGTCGGTAGGGTTCGGATGAATAGACCAGCAAACTGGGAATCCTATGGTTTTCAACCCAAGTGAACCAGCATATCTACTTACTACGTTGTTCCGGAAATAAAATGAGATTTGTAGTTTCATCTTTGTTAAGGAATGCCTTTCTCGGGGTAATTGATTAGGTTGGTAGATCTCTTCTGGATACGATGAGTATGTCTGAGTGTGACTAACGGCTGACTGTGGTTGCAGTTTCAGGCGGGATTATTCGGTTATGTCGTAAAGGCTCTTAGTAAAGCAGTCATCAACAGGCTGCCCGTCAGACATATGGAATGAAGTGTAACTCTTCGCTGTGTCAAGGATATATTCTAGTGGTGGAAAGTAATCAACGGGTTGAATCGGACCCTAGTACCTCTTTACGAAACGGATCGGGAGAAAAGTTTATCTGGATACAAAAATGACAGTCCACAATGATTGGTATTCAATTATTGTGGCTCAAAATTGCGTCAGCACTCCAGAATCATGACAATTTATTGACTAGGGTGGTGCACCCACGGCACCGATTTAGGTAAAGACTCTAAACCACAGTTGACAATGTGAGAGACTTTTCATTTTCAACTCATTCGAAGCGAAGAAGTTAGCCAGCGAAATATCACAAAGAGTGCTTCTAAACCACAATCATGTCCTGATAATCTTAAACAATATCCATGAGAATGCAACACAGTTTGAAACCAACTTAGTGGAGTTTGACAATCAACACCCCCCAAAGAAAACCAAACAGAAATAAATTGTAATTCATCGGACAATTCTGACAGCAACGATATTCAAGACTATAATGTATTCTGCACTCCATTTTCACGTGGACTACAGGGTAAGGCTGCACAGTGCCAGCTGGATCAAGAATCTATAACACTGCGTGATCGCGTACGCCACGGCATCCACAAAACTGCATATCTCCTCAACTGCAAACACTGCTCATCCGTCAGTATGCAGGTTCTTAGTATAATGTAGTATAAATTAGGGGGGATTATCAACTGACGGTCAACTATTAGTAGGTTCCAAGTGAGGTAGAAACGATTTTAAAACTGTATGGCTTTCTATAGATGCTAATGGGCAACTCTAATTTCATTCATGGAGATACATGCCGGCCATGAGTAACACAGGGTCAAACATCCTGAGGCATTTTCTATGATTATTTGGATTGATGGAAACGGACCTTCCAGTATGTAGAGGCCAGAACAGCTAGATATCAGAAAGATTGTTCTGTCGCTAGAGTTACCACATGTTAGATGTTAATCCACTTTCTGGTATTCCGATTACTGCCCCTTCCATACTATCTCCCTTTTAGGTTGTGGTTTTCAAACGGTGAATAATTGTTTGTTTGTTTGTTTGTTTAAAATTAGCAGCCTATACATGTGCAATCGATAAGTGTTATCTACCACTCTGTAGAACATCAACACAGGTTAGTCCCTTCATTGTTCTACTGAAAAATAATCACTTCACTCAGTAGTTTGTAAATATGACAGTTAGAATGGACTTGGTAGGACAATATCTCTGCTGCCTCATCAAACGATCTGAAAATCTGAGCATCACTTGCAAGCGAATACGGATGATTCAAGCACAACGGATGACGAGAAACGTCCGACATGACGCCTGAGGTGGAACGCCCGACATTGTCAGCAGTTCCAATTCTGTCAGCACCGTTAACGTTGATTCCAACAAAACATTACCTTGTTCATTTTTTGGCATGGCTCACGGCCACAAACACTAACACAACTACTCCAGTTTTGTTACACACACACGTCCATGCAGCGCATCTACGGAAATGACCATTCAGTGCTACGCAGCATGCTGAACAACACAACCTACCTTGACGCCACCACACGACTCCAAGCCTTGTACAGCCTCATCCGGCAAACGAACTGATAGTCAGGAACTACTCTCACTGTCATACCCTGCAAGCTTCCACAGTCTCAATGGTGGTTCGCAGCGGTCGAAGTCATTTTTAGCAAATTTTGATAGATTGCAACATTTTGTTATACGGTTTTGTTATTCCCATATATTCGATACACTGTTACTAACGTGTTATATATAGGTATGTCTACTTGGCGTGATTCAACTTCCGATTATGTGTAACTTTTCTGCCAATATTCGTACAAGCGTTGTGGAAATTCACGGTTTTCAATTTATACTAGTATTTATTAGTAAGTACACTTACCAGCCGCCATCTGGTAAGCGAATGTAAATGACATGGTTATCGTTGATCACACTGTAAACTGATGGAGCTGAACGGCTTAACATGAGAACCTTCACACCGAATAAGGGTGTACCGGAGCATCGGTAGTCGGGTAAACCAAGAAAGGTAATAATTAATGGCAAATGAGAGAGGATGACTGAATACTCTACTACTTGTATTCAATAAGAAACACGTAAGCGGTTGTTACTGAGACATCTATAGTATCAGCAAGTTATTTTACTCACTCTGACAAACTAGTTGCTCTACTAAATAACGTCTCCAAGGTGCAGCAGGTCTGAACGTGGGCAACACAACCTGCTCAGAGTGTGACGATCGGATACACGTTGACTGATCACGACAAAACCCCTGCTATTTTTCCTTCTAAAAGAAATACACTTTTCACAGAAGATGCAGGGGTTTGCAGAAACAACAATCTGCAAAGTGCGGGAAAGGTAAACCATAAAACCAGATTTGGATCCGAACCCAAACACAGTTCAGCTAAAGAGTGAGAAATGATTATATTTCAGGAATAGTTTGATTGGAACTAAACCAAGGAAGCCCACTTTTGCATGAAAAGTTGAACACATGGAAACAACACCGGATTTTAACAGTTAATCACAACCAGAAGACTGAAACATTGATGAAATGGGTGCGAAATGACTGTTAACTAGATTCGGTCAGACATTCTGTACCAAAACTGTTCATTTTATGTGACATATCTTTTCACCTTGTTTCTGGTTAAGATGCTGTTTCTACCTTACACGTTTTTTTGCCATAAGTTTAGGAAGTAGAACAGTCGTTAGTCCGCCTTCGTTTGAAAACTTATGCTTGTTAGTATACGCTTGCTAGCATGCTCAGTAGGTTTTTGTGAGGAGCATATGGGAGCCGTATACATGCAAACTCAAACAGGAAGTGGTCTAGTTAAAAAGCTACCATTTGTATAGATGGAGTGGGTAGAAGAACGGATTGTCCCGGTGGATGATGAAATCTCCATCGTACACCCTTGCAATGAAAGACAGCAGCCAGTTTCGTGTGTGTTAGGGTGGAAGATTGTTGTCTGTGTTCCATCCAAAATGGCATGCTTGGTTGATCCCTTAGAGGACGACTCTATAGAAACCATCAGGAATATTTTTTCCACGATTTAATGCAACGAAACACCCCTGTTTCGTAACTCGTGCCAGCAGCACACCTGACAGGATATCTCGTGCATTCTAAGGAACTCTGTATGCCCACTTCTTATAGTGGTGGTATTAACATCAAGTTTTGATAATGCGGAGTTACAGCATCGATCATTGATTAATGCAGTTTGGTGACTTGCAGTCTAATGCAAAAATGGACTTTCTAGGCTGAAAACCACGCTTAGTATAATAAACGTTAACAGTCTTCAAATTACCTTAGAAATTGTGATTTATTTAGAGAAAACAGAGGATGATGGACAAATGGTTCCGGTAATTCGTATCAGGAACTGACACGTCTGTTTATTCGAAATCAACGTAACAACATTCTCATACTTGATAGTATCCACAAAAGTGTCACCATTCACTGTTCTGGTCAATGGATAGGTCTACGTTCGGTGTCTATGTGTTGGTGTGTGTGTGTGTGCATGTGAAGAGTTCTATGTTCAGCTTTCCGCCACAATCCAGTCGGCACCGGTGAGTGATCGACTACTTATCTTGGGTGAGTTGAACGCTCGAGTTGAGCGCGACTCGGTAGCTTGGCCGGGAGTCCTCGGATCATTGGTTCAGTGAACGAGTACGGTGACCGTATGCTCTACCTGTGTGCTACTCACAAACACCTGATTCCAGCTGGATGCGATCGAAATCACGATGTGGGCTCATCTACAAAGTGGTCATCACCATTTGTTTGACTACGTGATTGTGCGGCAGTGCCACATTCGTGAGGTGCGCATCATGCGAGTGATGCGCAGCGCTGAATATAGCACAGATCATAGGCTGGACTGGACTAAATAGTTTATCCATGTATGTAAGCCTGTTTATTGTAGATCTTTTCGACAATGGCAGAAATTAGATGTCAAATAGTGGGAGAATTCAGAAGCCTGGACTGCTTTTTAACACGCCGTTGCTGCTCGTCTGAAAGAGGTTACTGTATTCACTACCGCCGACGGTGTGTGGCATCAGTTCAAAGAACAGATCAGTCATGGCATCAACCACCGAGACGATCGGTATCGAACGCCAGGAACGTCCGGACTGGTTCGATGATGACAACGCGGCTATCCACATCTTGGTACAAGAGAAGAATACGGCGTTTGCTGCCTCCACAATGGACCCGGACAAAGAAGCCAAGACGGTGATATTCCGGAGTATTCGTCGTCAACTGACCGAGTGTGTTCACGGAATCAAGGACGAATGGTGGGGGAAGCAAAGTGAGCGGATGCAGGACTACGCTGATTACCGACAACATAAGGAGTTCTGCGATTCGCTTGAAGCGATTTTCGGTGCATCATTTTAGTCTGCTAAAGCACTGGTTGACGTGAACACCGGCTGTTCCTGCACCTAGCTAGATGTCCTCATAAGACTCTTGCGCAAGCACACTGGCAACCTATTAAACCGTCTTGTTACTGTTGATTGAGTGGCCGTGAACACTCTGCTGCAACAGGCCGTTAAGTCTTCACTTGTTCCCGCCCCGGATTTTCCAAAGGTGGAAAAAGCGATTAGACAACTGCGATGTGGAAAGATTGTAGACGAGGATGAATTGCCTAGTGAAATTATGAAGAATGGCGGACCGGCGTTAAAATGCGCTTTGCTCCATCTGAAAGTAGGAAATAATGCCACAAGATTACAGGGATGCCCTTAGAGCACCGTTATTTAAAGGTAAAGGTACCAACCAAGGTCCTGACAGCTATGGATGCATTACTATGCTGATCTGCTAAGACAACGTGCTTGCCAGAGTCCTTCTGAACAGGCTGAATGCGGAATCCCTGGAGACACGGTGTAGATTCCGGGTGAGTAGCAGTCGGATTAACCTGGTTTCTGCTGTTCTACAGATCCAAGAGAGTACTGTGAATCCAACCAGCCGCTGTATATCCTCTATGTGAAGTTCCTGATGGCGTTTGCTTCCGTGAGCCGTATTGTAGATGGTGCTTAGTAAGTTTTGGATGTCCAGGTGAGTTCGTCAATTTAATTAGATTATTACATTTGGACATGAGGGCGAAGGTGCAATCGTGTGGATCTACCTCTGATGATTTTGACAATGTTACCGGCGTGAAGCAGAGTTGTGTCCTGATCCCGACCCTATTTAGCTTATATTTGACTGCCATGTTAACAGTTGCTTTTCAGGTGTCTGGGGAGGACGGTGTTGAGGTAGAGTACCGGATGGATGGGCGCCTACTGAATATTCGACGTTTCGGCACCCCAACCCGGTTACATACCCCAACGATGCGCATGCTTCTGTTCACAGATAACAAAGCGTTGTTCGCACACAGCGAGGACCATCTACAACGAGTGGCCATGGCTTTCGCGACCGCGGCATCCAAGTTCAGACTGAACATCAACACGGGTAAGACATTTTCTTTACTTCAGTCTTCTCCGGGCGGCGGTGCTGGTTCTGCACCCGCGCTTAAAGTTCTCATCAGTGGAAATGTTATCGACAGCCACACAAACTTCTTTTACGTGGGTAGCAATTTGTCCACCGATCTGTTCGTGGCAAAACCCATGATTCTTCGTGGTAAATGAGTCTTCAGGTTTGAGTAAACTACTACTTCTCCAAAATGTTCGCAAGCATGTCTGGTGCCCACTGGATTGCCAAAAATTTCAGGCTGGTGACGAACATGGCACTGTCCGTGATGGAAGCTGCACTGCATGCTGTAGAATGTTTGCTGTATGAGCCGACCTATACAAGATAACGCCTTCACATTTTGAGCCTGTGTAACACACCGTCTAGAGTTATGACTCAAGTTAGTTCAATTCTTAAGCTGAGCATAATCAAGGTTAAGGAACCCAGATTGTCCACCCGACTGGATCACGCAACACTTAAGTGAACAGTAAGACACATCTCTGGGAGAGAGAAACAACAGTCGCAGGTGTTGTGGACTTCTAAATTATATGGATGACTTCTATTTTTTTGCGCAAAATATTCATCGGGACCAGTTCAACTTGTCTTCTTTCGAGTGCTTTTGGGTGATCGGAATTTTTGTTTGTCGAAAATAGATATTGTGTTGTCGGATGGAGATTTACTAGATTCTTGTAATTCTATGAGCCGATATTTTTTAATGACAATTGACACTGTGGCATGGATACTAGCCGCAGATGCTTTTAAGCGATTGAAAGTTACACTTAAGCACGAGTTTCGTTAATCTTTTACATTCAATACGGCAAAGCAATATTTTAACGCCCGTGTCTTATCTGTTCAAAAGTGAGCAAATATTAGTGCGAATTTTCAGTAGCCCGATGTGAATGAGGTCCGACTGGGGAATTGATTTACGTCGTTATTCTGTTTACGTAATAGTTTTGGAGCCATGAATACTAGCCACCTTGAATAACGCGAACTTAGCATTACTGTTGCCTTGACTATTTTATTTTTGTATGTCAACATGTGCATGTATGTCACTGGGACCAATAAACCGAGTCTTTTACGAATTGTGCAAAAAAATGTCTGAGAAACACGACTGCTACCTTGTTCCGATGCATTTTCGTGCATTGGAGCAACCGTCGTTTGTAGAACAGTGAGCGAAATCAGTATTGTATAAATTGCTTATGTTTACTGTTCCCAGCGTAATACCCAATCGGTTTGAATGACAATTAGTGTGAGAATTAAGAGTGTACTCGAAGACGCATCCCTCAGGTTGGTTGTTGGAACAACTAAATGCAAGAGCATATTTATAGAAACTATTCATACTGGCAGAGTCCATGGATGCGTTAATTCGGACCAAAGTAATGCCGATCGGTAACAACACAACAACTTCTGTGAGCAGGTGTTGTAAACCCCTCCTAGACGATATGCTGGTTCGTTCTCAATATAGTGGTACGCTTGATACAAATCGGATTCTCGTCCCGGTACTAATTAACACGGTAGGCTTGATTGCCACTCAAATACTTGTTCTTTAATGTGTTATCCGTCTTTTTCTGACATATTTCCTTAAATTAAAATAAAAGCTTTGTATTTGTCCACCAAGATTTGTTGATTTAGCATGTTCCTTACAGAAAGAGTAAGTCAGTCACCTCGGAAAGCTTGAGTTCGGTGTCTACTTGACAACACTTGACAACAGTTAACGAAATATGTCTTATCGACAGTAACACCGGACAGGAGTTCGTTCGAATATGTGGTCACCTCACAGAGCAAGCATCTCTAAAAAAAGGTCCTTTTAACCCTAGTGTATCAACAGACAATATAAGGATTCTACTATAAGTTCCATATTTTTGCCTCAACTTACATTTAAATTTAAGACTAAGCGCTCTTTTCAGACCATTCCCGTTATCCCAACGTTTGTCTGTGTTCGTGATGTCACCTTAGAAGATGGATCATTAGTTCCAAATGTTTTTTTATATAATGGCAGCTCCGTTGGTTAGCACGCAGTCACTTGGTTTGCGCTCATATGTCTTAACCAGTAACTGTGGCAAACTTAAAAATCAACTAACTCATATCCACAAATCAATCCAAAGTCCATCCAACCAACTGCAGTAAGACCGAACTGGTGAGATTTACACAAGGACACTCACTGTCATCCTGTGTGGACTAGAGAGGTCTCTGTCTGAATTTATTGTTAGACGACTATTGACTCCGCAGAATGAAATGCTGGTTGTCTAAGTTATTAAGGGTGTAGGAAGGTCTAAGGAATTTGTTTTCCCTTTGGCGTCAGTGACAGTCAAGTGCACAACACTTTATGCCGCAGCTGGTGGGAGGTCACACTCGACGTCTATGTGACGTCATTAAGATTCGGACGATGATTCGGAGCAGGCAATAGGGGATGGTTAGCCTCGGGATTCGGACGATGATGCCAACACCATTGCTGCACACCCAGTTTACTGCATAGAGTGGTTACACTAGCAATCTGATGCACTCGAAGTTTTGCGTGCGACGTTCTTTGGGAAATGGTGCGCGAGATAGTAACTACCTTAAATGGTTCACACAACTGCGAAGGAACCACTTTCTCGAAACGGAATGATACACGTCTACCTCAAGTATTATGTTACTCTACTGACTGAACGGTTAGTCTTTATTTAGAAAAAAAACCACTCAGCCTGAAAGCTACTTACTCTGGATAAGCGGCTGTTCCCTCCAAGAAGGGTAACTATTTATTTAAGGCGAACTGTTGGTTCATAAGACTATTTGTATCTAATGAGTCAAATCGTGAGGCATCCACAACGACGGCCAGTCAGCGAGTACTGTGAAATATATGACATACCGTTTTGCGTTTCACAACATCTACTGCATTTAGAAACCATAGTTTTGATTATCTATGCCGATCCAACTTCCCCTATCCTTTATGAATACACAAAACTGGCTAATTGCAAAGACAGTGGATACAATCATTAGCATGTTATTTAACTTCCATCATCTAATCAGCTACATGTATGCAATAGGTGTTAAAAAACTCGCTGACTTTATACAAACCCTTGGCTCATTAAAACCATTTCGCATTTTATGGAGCCACTTCAATTTCCACTTTTTAAGACATAGTTTTCAGTGCAGGGTTCGACTCCTTAATATGCGTGATGTTGTTGAGACCCAAAAAGGTCGGAACAGCTGTCCACAAATACGCTGGTAATGAGTGGGATCAACTGTTTGCAAAGCTCTCTCAAGCCCTTCTGGGGTTGTGGTGGCTGCTTGTTAGATTACAGACCAAAGACAAACGGGTGATCGATTTCAGTCTGTGTGATCAGGACGCACAACAACCGTGTGGTCATAATGAACATATGGCGAGAAAGGCCCGGTTAATGCAACGTCCCCATTCGTCTAAATGAAGACCGTTTATGAAACAGTGTACACTGGCTATACTGCAAACCATTCCATTCAAACAATCCTTTTTGACGCATCCTGATCATCAGCACTGAAACCATATCATCACATGTCTCTGCGTCAATCATATTCTATTAGTTGTGTCTAGTCTACAGCGTATGAAACCAATGTCTCTTTATCGAATCAGTCTACCTTTACTTGAACATTTGTGGTTTCACTCACTCCAACCAGTCAACTTCATTTCAGGAGTACCTTCAAACCCTGGATTGCTTCAAAAGCAGGCACACTGAATAGTGATAATCTTCAACAGACCATCCATCCTAGACGGAACTCAGCAACCAAACGCTTTACCAAAAAATATGGAAGGCAGCTCTCTTTCATGTGTTCACCGTAAAGTGATGGATTTTTTTATGGTGTAATCACCTATGTCTGTTCGTTGTCTCGATTTGGTGTGACCGAAAAATGACAAAGCGGAGTAAGAACGGATCGCAGATAAATGAAATGACCTAACATAAGGTGACAATATGTGCTACGATGGGTCAGAACAGCTACTTGGTAAGCATTCCGTGTTGTGAGGATAATATGCCTCGTTGATAGGATGTCGCCTCGCGGAGTAAAAGCGGGGTTGACAGGAAGGATTGTACGTTGCTCTCACAGCGAATGCAAATCAGCTGGTCACGTACCCTCAGTTATCCATAGGTCAGTTTGACTGCATGACGTGTTTAAGTTTGTGTATGCGTGAACAGCCTGAGTGATTGGTTAGATGGGTCAGTTGACCGGGAATTATATATAGGCATTGTTGAACGGATTATTTCTACAGTCAACACACGCGGATCTTGAGCTAGTCATGAAAACGATTCGCTGTCTTCTGTAACCACCTAGCATGAGGGGTTGCATGAAAATCGTGCATCGTTTCTGTAGCGAACTTGTCGTTGACCTCGCCTAAAACCCTTATGAGATACAAGCGGATCATGAGAAGTCGAGCATGATAAATAAAAATTACTGAACAGTTCATGTTGAAAGTGAAAGCAAAACTGAAATAACGCGCGTTGTTTGTTTATAACTGTACAGCCCCTTATCGCTTTTCTCCCTGTTGTCGTAGAATCAACAGTCTGCGCAATCTTCAAACAGAAGGTCCCAACTTAAAACAAGTCAATTTAAAGAACCGTGGCGTGATATCGCTTCATTGTTTCTCACCATTTTCTTTCTCTTGTAGTAGCGTTACACCTTTTCGACAAACCATTCTTGATAAACTCTCGTTCTTCCTGTCTACGAGTTTGCTATAGTTTCACTTATCTTACTGCTTACTTCGGTTTCGTGATGAATTGTTTGTCGCGTCTTTTGCTATGAATTCTACATGGAGAAAAACAATGTTTGCGTCTGGTCCAGATAAAAGCACGAGATGAGTCGAGCAATTAGCACATTTTGTTATTTATCAATCCCAAGTGTTATGATCACAGAAGACGTTTGGCATGGGAAGCTGTTAACCAGGAGGTGTGTTCGAAAGTGGCTGACTGAAAATTCTATCGGGATGCGACGGCTACGATCAGTTGCATGTAGTATGTACAATCGAAATTCTCTACTGCTCACCAAAATGTGAAAATACTCAACCATAGTCGCAAACCATTTTTCATGGCAGTAGTGTACCGATAGTCTTTTAGGAGACACATCATGCATAGTGCATATCCACATTTTAGTGATCACTTTCGATTTTCGGTCTTTCTGTCGTTGAGATCTGTCCTTTAGTTTCCGTGTGTAATCGCAGCTTCTTCTTGTGCAACAATATTGTGTTATCTGATTTAATATTCCTTTAGTTTTTGAAGTCAGTTTTCTCATTTCCCTCAACCTCGTTATACCCATTCTGTTGTGAAAAACGATTCATCACCTCGCAACACAGTGGTCCAAGCTGTTGATACATGTGTAACTAATAACTACTTCATATAACGAAGGAAAGCCAGGTCAATGTAAACGTATTTCCGGTCAGGATAACTATCTGTCGCGCCGGCTTATTAGAAACATAGCAGCATACTACATTTCTATGAACCGTAGCTTATAATATGGGTGATTTTGAGCAACACTACTTATTGATGTCACTCACCACCTTTCCATGCAGGTTTACGCAACACGGTTGTTCATTATTAAGTTTTGTCTCTTCTGCTGCTGATTTTACCTTCTGTGTACTCCCATTCGATTTTTCTTGTGGAACGAGTGACAATGCTTCACTTGCCTGAACGTACCTCGTTTAACACTTTAGCTGGCTAATCGTAAAACGCAAACCCTCGATTGTTACTTTAATAAACATATGGCTAACAATTCTAAATCCTCTTGTCACCACAGCTGTCTGGTGAACGTGCCAATGAGAGGAGTGAAAACTGAGAGTGCCGTGGCCATACTTTGACGACCACAAAAAGCTAACAAAATTATATAAAATTCAGCAAACGGTTTATCCAACCCTATGCTGACTACATAAACGATATCCTGATTCCCTAAGTGTCATTCAGATTATCGGAACACTACCTTCTTTTCCATGAACTACAAGCCATTAATTGATCTGCTTTCATCCAAGAAATCAATTCATATGTACAGTTTTGTTTGCCTAAAGATGAAACGGAATACAAATTGGTTTTCTGTCCCGATCCCTTATTTTCATCTGGCAGAACAACCTTCCCGGCATTAAATTTGAGCGGAGAAGCTAGAAGCTATTTTTTGTACAATATATCTCTCGAGCACATCTCGTTACATCTCATTAGGTGCACACAGCAGTTTACACGTTTATCTAGCAAACTTTAGTGAACGCTGTGAAACTACAGGACAACTTCAATAACCAGACACATAGACATGCACACATTAGCACACACTAGTTACCGAGATAATCAGGGGCTGGTGAACAAAACCCTCTGTATGCAGAGGAGTGACTTTCAGTTGTTAAGTGTTACCGCCTCCGCGAACCGGAGAAGCCTTCAAAGTTTTATTACGTAGTGTAATTGAAAGATCTTCTGCAGGTTTAACTGACGTCGCTATGTAAATATATGTAGTAGTCGATAACGCTGTTTATTTGAGACTTGTTACATTGTGACCTGAACGAGACACTGTGGTATCTATAACCATTTTACGGACCCAAACTGGAATGTGTTCCTTACCTTGATTACAAATTCGCCTCTCCTTTCTGACTATATAATTGATCCCGAACTCACATGACGGCTTAAAAATGATGTAAGTTTTGGAATTGAGCGGTAGAGATATTTGAGTACGGTTACTGACTTCACATTTGACTTTTAAATGTCAATTGAGCTTTACCGGATAAATGTGCAGGTTGCAACGTCTACTTGACAAGATATGGTAGTAAAGCAAATCGTACAAAAAACGATTTATGGCTTCTCCATTTCCATTTACATCCAAATGAAATAGTCGCCCAGCCGAGAAAAGTTAATAAATATGTCACGTCCATATGCAAATGATAGAAGACATACTGACATTGAATGCACTATAGAAACAGGCATAGTATACATCAGTAGAAAATCTTAGAAAGAAACATACGTCTTTAATAGGGGCAAAATAATGTTGTCTTAGGAACCTCTTTTGAAGAGACAAACCTCTGAAGCCATATTGGAACCACCTTTGAAAGATTGAGATGATATCATTCTTTGGCAGGAAGCAAAGGTACCGCAAGCTTAAAGGACCAACCCCAATTTGTTGACGCAAAGGTCGCAGATCGGAATACTGAAGTACATAAAACAGTTTTTGAACAGTCTTCATATACTGCGTTTGTAAGCTCAAATCTGATTTACATTGGTTGTAGAAATCCAGTCCGGGGCTTCTGCAACTACCCCGGGGGATGAGCATGATGCAGTATAGTGTCGAACTGAGCGAACAATACACAAGTGTCGATGAGTTCGTTGTGAGCATGCCTGTGGGCATATGTCTGCAAATGAATGTAAGGGCAAATCAACGCCCATTAATAAGCTTTAGGATGAGTGAACAATGTTGTTTACTGGCGGTCTATCGAAAGCATTTGCATTGGAATGGTTACATTATCATGGTTCTGTATATATGAACGACTCTTTCGTTGTCAAACTGGAAGTCGACCGTATTGATAGCAAACCACTGTCTTCAGTGTGGTTTGAGTTGATGAATAACACCAGATATAAACGTTCCTTATCCACATCATTCACAATTCCACTTAATGGGCATCGGATTCGGCCAATTCGTCCAGATACAACGTAGGCTGAACTAACCACAGCATATAACACCCGACTTCTGCTGCTTTGTGAAGATGACTTCGATTACAACATTTCTGAGGAAAAACATCCGAGGTGATCTAAAGTTTTAATACTACAACCTGTTCGTAACGTTGCGTTCATCTCAATTCATTCGTTAAACACATGTTAACCACGACTTTCAAATTGTTTCACTCTATTTGTACTAAATTTGGTGCGAATGTTTTACAATCGAAAGTGGTTCAAATAAAAGAGAGTACAGCCTCTTTTCGTTAGCCAGTTCCATGCTTAGAAATAGACATAGAAAAATGAAAAGTAAACGCATATTACTGCATTGTTACATGATCAAAAATGTTGGACTTTGTTACTCCAAGAGGTTTGTAGTTTTACTTCTTCCACTTTTTGATTCGAACAGTTTGTAAATATCACCGTCGTCTATTTTAAGGGGTGGTTCGTGATCACAATGCGTTGACTACGTAGTCCTCACGATATGCTACCAGCTACGAACATTCGAATACGCACTTCGTTCTATGGTGTGTACAGTAATTTAAGTCAACAAAGTCAGTTTGGCTGATGTTCCAGTATTAATTACGGGTATATGTTCATTTTGGCAGTTCTTATGGAGTAAAATTTTCTTATTTACTGCACCACACTCATAACGATCATGTTATGTAAATTAAAATGCTTTTAAACGAGGTACATGTACAGAAGAAACATGTTGTGTTATTGTACTGTGTTTATTGCGCTGGTTTCAATGTACTTTACTAGCAGTTCTCACTCAGCGGTATTCGTTGAAGTTGTGTGTCATTTATGTATCACATTGGCCGATTCCTACAAAGAGCGATAGCTGTGTACCTGATTTTGCCAGACAGCGTTCTCCATTAGCACGATAATTTCAACTTGCTCTCCAAACTCTTCGCGCGCCAGACCTACTGCCTCTTTCAGTGACACGCAATCAGAAAACCCTTGACCTTAATGGTCGAGATTGAAATGACACTGGTTTAAGGCTGGAAGTTTTCGTCACCCAACCGTGACCATGACACTTGTCTCACGCTCCCATGTGTATTGGCCCCAAGCCGCGGCGACCAGTAACCTAGGCAGTCAGGCAGCAAAACTCGTCAACTGAAAATAACACAACAGATGTCACACTTGCAATCATTGATGGAGTCGTGTGGAGAGGTTGTGAGTTTCACGGCCAGGTTCACAACACTAATTGACCTGTCAGAACGGATACTCTGTGTGTGTATGTGTGCGGTGCATGCATGTAGACTGCGTTGTTTGTTTATTCAAGTGTTTACGCCATCTAAGTGGTAACACTGTGAAAAAGCAACCAAAACGGGATTGAGGATAGATGGTTTCGCATTGCTAGGATTGACGCCGCCATGCTTTCTGCAAAGAAAAGGGAAGTTCGGATAAACATCGGCGGTTTGGGTTGGAGAATGCCTGTGATACAGACATAAGTTGTTCGATAATCGAATAAGTTAACAGGCGGTAGAAGTAACAACGAACTTGTTAAACCGACTATTGCCTAACTATGTTATGTATCTTCATCCTTATCCAGAGTTAGATTGAAGGCCTCTTGTGATCGCTGCGAGTAACGTATTGGTTACGTTATGGTTACACCAGGAAAGTTATTGACTGTTCTATCACGTCTAGGCAAACTCGTTCAAAATTAGATTTAATCCCCCAATATCATTCAACCTATTCACCGGCATGCGATTACTGATTGTTACAATTTGAATTATTTCCATAATGAGTCGCATGGTAGTGAACTTTTCAGACGGTTTACACCAATGTGGAACGGTAGGAATCCTTACTACTGATAACTAGTGTGGCAGATTTCATAATTTCGAGGAGACCTAAATTTGAAATTTTTAAGCTTCCGGCGTAGCATCTTGGCTCACCTGCTAGAGCGCTTGTCGCGTCTGGGCATACCATTTCTGTCGCTGATTCCACTCCGGCCGAAGTTCAGGTTTTTCAAAATTGGGTCTTCTCTAGGATTCCTTGCGGTTGAAGGTTTACATCTGATGTACCGGTCACAGTTAATATGAGATCAACGGAAATGTGGTCAACTCAGTTTTAAATTAGATCACTGTATTTCCTCCAAAAGTAAAACAGCTGACAAGCTTTATGTATATATAATTTGGTGTTTGATGACAGGCAAGAGAGCCATTCAGTTTTAACAACAAAACCTGGCTACTCAGTAAATACGTTCTCTGCTCTTCAGTAAATACTTAATTCTCCTGTCGACGTGTAGTTGCAGGTATGTTTTTTCTTCCGTAGGTGAGTAACTGGTCTTTAAAGAAAAGTGAAGAACTGTGATCAGTACCACTGCTGAAAAGTGATTGCAGCTTGCAAGTTTGTGTAGGCACTTCCAAAAGTCATCTTTTAAAAATAGTCCTAGTCACAAGTTCCTCAAATGCTGCGTCTCATCATTCACACAGGAAGTTATTCTCAGTCCCCGTTCTTGTGAGGCTAGTATGCTGACTACCGCTCTAGGTAACTGGTGTTACATGGTATGACTAAACTGTCACCACTAAGTGTTCTTCTACAATCGCTTTTGAGGTCTAGTCACCGATCGACCAAGGGAACTTGCAAGAATGTAGACCGAGGTTCACACTACGGAAAGGATGCGCACCATTGCTTATCTGTAACAACAACAAAACTTGGGTCTATTGTGTCTTTTAATCTATAGGGACTTGTCGAGAAGCCTATCTTACTTTGAAAGTCCTAGGACAGATATAAACGATTTTTAAGCTATCCTAACCGTTTTAAATGGAGTTGAACTTGTAACGTGGTAAGGTATGTTAGCTCATACTTTCGAGTTTAACGGAAAGTTTTAGAGGATCACTGCATTAGTCTTTGTGTTTAACATTATCAAACATTGACAGAAATTCACGTCTGCATACAAACCATACTTTTGGAGCATCACAGCTATAATGCAAAAGCGCATGCGATGAAAGCTTACTCGATCCATTGACTGTCTGAATGCGGACCAATTCGATTTCATGTTATGATACAACCTAAAGACTGGGTGAACAATTCCACTGGTGCCTCCTACTCCATTCGTCAGGTTTTCAGTTTGGCCTTAGACCAATCACCATTAGTTTTTGACTTTACCTGTGTTACGTATGTAAACGATACCGATATAACTCCATGCCCGTGTACCATAAATTCGAGGTCTTTTTCTCAATTCGTGTGAAACAAATGCAGGCCCAAAGTCACTTTCCGCAGCAGTGCAAAGTCTTTATTTCCTAATGGTACATCACATCGAAAGTATATTGGAAGACCAGAAGAGTAACTCCAAATATGAACTGTATCCGTCAGTGTCATGCGTACGTTTAAGTCATACCAACATACTGTATACTCAAATTGGCTTATGAGTGAGGTTGCTACGACTTAGGTTTTTAAGTTTGAAGTTCATAATATTTGTTTCTAGAGAAAAACTATTTATTTACGGTTTCTAAATTTGGTTTTTCTTCTGGGTTTTGGAGAAGACTTTAGGGTAACGCAGTATAATGTTATACATTAGATCCGGAATTGGCTGGCGGATAGTTACAGTAAAACTTCAACCCAACTGGGTTCAATTATGCCTAACTCAATAAAACCATCAACCGAATTAGGTTTGTCGAAGAACAATGTATATGACAATCCCAACTACAAAGGAATTGTATAAGATAACTCAGGGGGTGAACTGCATGCAGTGTTCGACAAGAATGGGATACAGTCGGTTACCTGATCAACTAATAATGTAAACTTTCAGGCTACAGATTGCGCAACATAGTTGTTATGTTTTTATCCGGTTTCAAGGCGTTCAAATTTTTGACTTCTGTGACTGGTTAAATAACTCACTGAAGAGTCATGCCTGCTAACTGTTAGTAATTACTAAACCCTCGTGGCTTGTAATCACTTTTCTATGAATAAAAAACATAATGACCGAGCATGTGTGGAATAAACCGCGAGCTTCGCCATTAGTGCAAGAACGATGTTACTATTAATCGACTGTTGTGTGAGCGTGATATGGATGTACGGAGGTGGAAAACAATCCCATTGGGTCGATTTAATTTTTAGTCTGGGCTGCTTAATGGTGTATGAAAATATTCACTGTGTTCTGGTATAACTCCATTGATTAGATTGGCAAAATATGGATTAGAGTAAATCCACATCGCATGGTTTCTCAAGGCTGTATCAATAGCTGAATTGTCCGTCTTACATTGACACATTTGCTGCATGGGGGTTGAAGAACGACGTACTTCCTTTTTTAGAGTGGATGATTTTTATGTTTGTGTTAAATGAACCAACCTTCTTCACATGGGCTATTTCGTATCAATCACTTCAGCCTAGGTTATGCATGTACCAAACAGAAAGATTTTATCAACTCATTCGCGGACCAGAACAGTTAGTGTAAACTTTCCAAACTCTTAGCTTGGTTTCGTGGCTTAAGCGACAGAGCACAGGCCGTGCGGTCGAATGTTTTAAAATCTACTGAAGCCCGCTTAATTCGTACTTGGATCTCTTCCTATCTAATAAATCTGTTAAACCACGTAGTAGTAGTCGGCGCGCTGAACCACCTCCTCGTGGTGCCGACTGGGCGGTCTCGGTGTAAACCTTGACTGGCTAAGAGTTCAGCAAATCCAGATAGGGCCAACCACTCTACCTGGTTATAATCGTACTGGTTACGTTCGATCAAGACAATGAAATTACCGCCAGCACCTCCGTGTAGGCATCTACCAGTACACAGGATAGGCGAGCGGAGTACACCTGTTCAGAATGTGGCCAGATTTGCAAATCGAATGCTGGCTTGTCGGCGTGTATTCGTATGCATCGACGCAGGAATGGTCTAGAACAGAAAGTGGGCATCCAGCCTGCCACAATCTTTGACTGTGCCTACTGTGACCGCATGTTTCCCACAAAAATCGGTCTCAGTCAACATAGAAGGCATACACATCCCGTCGAACGCAACCATGAGAAGCTCTCGTCCATGAAAACCGCCGGATTTGACTGGTCTCAGCCAGAATCGGGTTCTCTTATTAGATGTGCCGATGAACAGGCTCCGTCGTGTCCTACTCGACGCGAACTTCATCATCGGCTCCTGTCATATTTCCCAGGTCGTATTTTGGAGAGCATTCTGACTCGTCTGTGTGCGCTGAATTGGCAGAGGAATACCGTCCCCACTGCCGATCCAATCACCGTCTCACAGACTAACAGAACATCGGATATTGGGTCTCAAGCTGTTGATCACTCTGAGTGGTTTACCTGTTTGATCCAAACAGTGATTACCCAACTGGCGTCCAATCGCGAGGCTTTTTGTCACAGTGATGAACTACTAGTTATTGCCCGCGGTCTTCAGACAGGTGTTTTCACAGTCGTACAAACTAAATCGCTGCTGAAAATGCACGCTTCATTAGCTTTTCCGTACACCTGGCGACTTGTCACTCGACGATATGGTCGTGTTAACGTGGGAACCCACGTGACCAAGAAGCAGATACGGAGGGCTAACTATGTAGCGATCGAAACGCTGTACCATCAGCGCAAGAAAGACGCTACGTTTGCAGTTTTTTCTGGCAACTGGAGAACTGCCTATAAGATGAATCGTGGCCTCACAGATAATTCCAACGAATGCTGCTCCGAGGTACTATCGCCTCATTCACACGTTGATGAGCGACCATCTCGCGCGATTCTGCCTCCGGACTGGTCTCTGATCGACCCGATCACGAGAGAAGTACCATGCACTTTGAAGCACCTAGGAAACACCGCTCCAGGTTTGGACAGATTGTTGCCTAAACATTTGATGCGTATGAAAGCTGATGCCTTGGCTGGATACTTCAACCTGTTCCTGCTAACCAAAGGTTGTCCAATCCATTTATGCCTCTCTCGCATCACGCTTGTACCCAAAGTGAACAACTCTTCATCTCCTACCGAGCTCAGATCCATTGTCGTATCTTAAACGTTGATACGTTTTTCCGCAAGATATTGGCCGTTTGTAGGAATTCGCGCTTGCAACTGCCCGCTCTCCAGTTTGCATTTCTACATCGTGACGGTTGCCTTGAGGCGACCTCCCTGCTTCATGCGCTGCTTCGGAACTCATGTACCACTTCGTCAAGTTTATGTGCGGTTTTTATCACCTGTCCAAAGCGTTCGATTCGATCCCATAGGATTCGATTATCAAATCGGCCCGAGCCCTCGGTGTTCCTCCACCTGTAACGCATTACATTGCCGACTCCTTCAGGAATGCTTACGCCATGCCCAATGGCTCCGTTCTCCGGTCCCAGCGTGGTGTTCGCCAGGGTGACCCACTGTCTCCGCTTTTACTCATCATGGCAATGGATGAAGTGTTGACACTATCTCGATCGGAGCTTGGCTATCAGTTCCACGACATACTGGTTAGTGGTTTCGGTTACGTCGACGGTCTGATCCTTTTAGCTGAAAATCCTTCGCGACTCTCTGAGGAGTTTGCAGCCGCCTCTAGTACCCTGGAACTATCCGGATTGAAGATCAATACACAGAAGACTAAACTCTTGGTCATCCGCAAAGACCATAAACATAACGCAAATGCCACCTCTGATGAGTCTATCCACTTCGGCTTGGACATTATCCATTCGCTAGGCACCTCCGACACGTTGACCTATCTAGGTATCCCGTTCAACTGGAAGGGTAAAGCATTTACTAATCACCGTCTGCAACTTCGTACGATGTTGGATGAAACTACCAAAGCGCCTTTGAAGCTACATCAACGTCTTGAATTCGTGAGACAGCATCTGATCCCGAAGATGAATCACTCATTAGTGCTGTGCCAAGTTCACCGTAACACGCTCAAAGCTATGGATTGTACGATTCACCAGTTTGCTCGGCAGTGGCTCCGCCTTCCTAAAAACACACCAATCAGCTATATCCACACCCCAATTCGTTTGGGCGGTTTGGAATTTGTCTACCACTATTACCACCTCGCGCAATTTTCGAGTCGAGAGACTTCTGTCCAGTCAATGTCCAGTTCTGTGGGATGTGGTCAAAGATAATTCGTTTGACTCTATCTTGAGGGAAGTGAACATCCCGGTACGTGTTCAGGGTGTAATGGTGACGAAC
>JTDE01000788.1:173211-191795 GCA_014338405.1 Paragonimus skrjabini miyazakii
TCACTTGTGATCATCTCTTTTCGCGGTATTATATTTCCTTCATCGAGTAACGCTATTCTTCGACTGGGGCTGCCCTCTTACGCAGTCAGGGATTTATGTCTACTGACTGTTCTAGGTTCCCTATAACGCTACGACACATTTATGCGAAGAATCTGGCGTTAACTGTTGTCACCTATCTGACAGTTGTCTCACTATGAAGGACATTTTTCTGTCCCGATGCGTGAACCTTGACTGTGATCGCATTTCTTTGCCTTGAAGAGCTCTTTGATTTTGCGAGACTGACCGTTCACCTATTTTCTTTTTATTATTTTTCGTGTTTTTTTATTTAAAAAATTCTAAAACTGTTCAGTATATACGCCACATATAACTTTTCATTTGGTGACTGGCCTAGTAAAGCTTGCTATTCTTGTGAGGGAACTTGTCATTTGTTCACTGTTGCTAACTACGCAACGTCCCACATTTGACAGACAGCTTGTTTTCACATTCACCTTTTTACATATCTGTTACTTAATTTTGGTGTCATCGTTTGTTCCTCCCTTGAACGAAGATATGTGTATTGCTCTTCAAAATAAACGATATAGTAGTAGAGTTATGTGGAGTAGATTTTGATCGAAGTATCGTACGGACCACTGAAAGTGAGACTAGACTAGTGCTTGCCCATCAGCTTATTTTTCCGCCATGGTCGTTGGCTGATTAGTGCTGGTGGGTCATAGACATGGTTAATTCGAGACCATGGTAGGCGGACCACAATATTAGACAACCGAATATTGACCAATCGGCCCGATTCCAACATGCGCTGCGGAACATGATTAGTTGGCATGCTTGAGTAGTATTCACTCGATGTGCATCATCGACTGAATAAACGGGGATAACACTTTGGATCGTGCATGTTTAGTCATCTCCAAACGAACGTAGACAATGTGCTCAGATTAACTGAGAGAGCTGTCCTGATGTTTGATCGATATATCCTGACTCGCCGGAGTAAGCAAATGAATCAACACGCAAGAATGGGGCCTGAACCTAAAATCAGTTTTCGTTATGTGACCGCCGAATTGGGGAGATAGGGAGTTTGATGTAATGATCATCTGTGGCATAGGAAATGTTGATCGCCGAAATGTAATAGCTGGGTAGTAGTGAGTCTACAGAACTGCCCGTGTTTCAGATTGATTTCTTCCGGATTTGGTGACCTACCGATCAGACCATTAAGGTGAGGAACACAGAACAACTCCCAAGCCACCGCAAGTTTGTGGGAAGTCATCCAGCTGAAAGTTCTTTCAAATGTGTACATTATCGTATGCACTGTGATCTAACTCAGAAAAAAGGCCGGCCTGCTTGTAAACTTGGGGTACGATTCACTCAGTGCACCATTCCGAGTAAGAAACTCTAGTTGTTTCTTGTACCAAATACGATACCTCGGCCTGTACTTACGGTCATTCCATGTTCACCGTTACCTGTTCTAGCCTTTTAAACAGACATCTTTCGCCTCGCTTATAAAGTCTGTGTGTAACTGTGACTGGTGGTGAAAAGTTACCGACGACGGTCTTCAGTCACGCTTACACTCGGATCGAGCTCAGTGAAAATTTTTGTTCTCACACTACATTCAGAGTCCATCTGAGCCAGTTTCAACGTGCTCACTTGTCTTTTAATATCGGTTCTGCTTCCAGCAATTTCTGTAAGGTTAATGAAAACCTTATGAAGAATACTCTGTTTATACGAACACACTCTGACGGGTGACAAAGTTAGAACGTTTACATACTGGGACTTTTGTAGCTGAGCGCCTGAAACAAAATGATCTCAAATTGAATAGTTAACTGAACTCATCTATTATCTTACTTGTCAGCCCAAACAATCCCCGTTACTACGTACCGTATTACAAGATTAAGCCTATTTTAAAAGTCCCTGATCTCATTTATACTCCCTCCATTAAAGTGTCTAGTGCAAAGTGTGCTATGGCTTGGGACTTGGAAAATCAAAGGACTTTTGACAAATCAAAGGTGACTGAAGCTTTCTCATTCTTGTTGGTATCTTGAGACGATTGGAACAACCACCCGCTAACTTGAGTTGCCTTTGTTGAGTGTGGACAAAGTTCAGCTCCATAACATGAAAGACGAACTTATCCAATCTAGGACTTTTGCTTAGTATAACTTGTAGACAGCATAGGAAAATAACTCATAACTAGACAACAAAGTACTAGATGCAATTTTCAGAATCGATAGGCTATTCCTAGTATCTTAGAGGCAGGTTCGCTGAGATTCAAACAGATATACTAAGCTGTCGTTATAATTGCTGGGTGAAGATAAGGGCGTACTGATCAGGACTAAACTGTTTATTCATGTTTGTAAGCCTGCTGATTTTACAACATAAGGATATTGACAGAAGTTGGATGTCAAACGATTGGAGAATTCCGATGCGAGGACTACTTTTGACGTGCATTTACCGGTCGTCTAATAACACCCGTGTATCCAGTACCTCCGTTGGTATGTAGAAACCCTTCAAAGAACAGATCACAACTGTATCTATTGATACCGTTGGCATCGATTGCCAGAAACATCCGGGCTCGTTCGATGACAACAAGGCAGCTCTCTACATTCGTTCAGTCTACTGACGGACTGATTGATGAAGACTTTGACACACCTGCAGGATAGTATGAAAGTCTGGGACACGCGAATTTGTATCGCCCTGATGACCGTGAATAGCTTGAAACAGCAAGATATCAAAACACCATTTTTCCTTGCCAAGAATTCAGTATAGGTGTAAGGGTCGATTGTACAACTGCGGACAGAAAAAGGCTGCAATTAAAAATGGATCACCAAGGGAACTTTTGAAGCATGGTGGCCGAATTTTGGAAAGTGCTTTCCTCCAGTCAGTCCACCTTATCTGAAAGCAGGAAGTGGTATGTCGACAGTTTAGAGATTTCGTGACCGTACTCTTGTTTAGAAGTATTGGTAAGAAGCAAGTCAAGTTACTAGGGTATCAGTCTGCAGAGTTGCACTGGATATGTCCTAGCAAAGGTCTTGATAAGTCGACTGACTACAAAGGTTTTGGAGACCAGCGTTCCCGATCAGGAATGTGGGCTTCGGTAAGGTCACGATACAATCGATATGATTTTTGCTGCTCAGCAGGCCAAAGAGAATTGCCGTGAACACAACCAGCCGCTGTGTGTCCTTTTTATGAAGTTCGCCAAGACATTTGGTTCCGTGGACCGTAAGGCATTGAGGACAGTGCTTGTTAATTTTGGATGTCCAGGTAAGTTTGTCAATTTACTTAACATGTTGCATGTGCTATAAAGGCGAAGGTAAAGTCGCGTGAATCAACCTCTGCTGATGTTAGCATCGTTACTGGTATGAAGCAGGGCTTCGCCCTAGCCTCAGTCTTAGTTGGATTACATTAGGTCACAATGCCAGCAGTTGTTCTTCAAAACTTTGAGAGCGGAGTAGAAGTTGAATACTGCATGGATGGCTGGTTCTTGAATATTCGACTATTCGGCGCTCCATGTTGGCTATATAATGCGCAGGATATCGTCTGCAGATGATAGTGCGCTATTTGTACACAGCGAACAGGACCTTCACGGATTGGCTATGGCTTTCGCGACGGTGGCATTCATGATTGGTTTGAGTATAGGCCACGTTTGATATTTTTTGCCTTTCAGCCTTCTGCGGTCGGATGTGTTTTGCATACAGTTGGAATCCTTACCAATAGGTTTATTACGAGTTGCTACGCAGAATTTTGCTACTTGGCAGCAATTTGCCAACCGATCGATCCGTAAACCGCTAGTTGAGAGCTGATGCTGCGAAAGCTAATCGTGCCTTCCGATGTCATGAAGACGTGCCTGAAAGAACCACAGCCTGAAGATGCACATTAAGCTGGCTGTCTACTGCTCAGTGGTACTATTTATGATGTACGACATTGGAAGCTGGACGCTGTAACGGATGAATGGACGGGCGTCCGAAGCCTCACTAAGCGATGGCTGAACGATCATGACTTCAAACAGTCGTTATACAAAGGAACTGTAGTTGTCATAGGTCATACTGATGTGACTATATGGCACTGCGGTGAATGGGGTCGGGAATACACTGGGCGGCTGTGATTGGTAGGTCGTCAACGTATTAATAGTCCACATTCAGCGGGAAGAACTCGGGTGCTTTGTGCGGAAATAAGCCACATCAGCTAAATATATATTCTTATGATGGAAGTGTAAGGATATGCATGTACACGTAGGTTCAGTTAGTATCTGAGGAATAATGGTGATAATACGTAAGCCAATGGGCCCCAGTTAAACGGATGACACCAATTTGTTAAAATTATTTTCAATTTGAACATCACTCACAATTAATCCAAGCTGTCGCATTCAGATGGACGTTCCAATCAGCTTCTTTCGCAAAGAAGATTCGAGTTTCGCTCATATTAGAGCATATCATTGCCACTGCCGGCTATAGAACTCCGGCCACGGATTTCATGAGACAACCGTGTTAACCAATAAACCATTGGTTTCACACTAGACATGACCGAGTTATCATATCTTGACGCTCAACCACTTTAGTTTGTGAGTAATGATCAGGTTGACCGATCGTTTCGAGAGGAGACTCAGTAACTCTCCCGTCAACTCCAATCGATAACTGTTGATTAGGCTTAAAATTGTTAAAATGGTTTTGAACTACTAAAATAGTGGCGATAGTAGTTCAGTGTAATAAGTCAAATTAACATGTTATTGATAAATGGATTCTGTTTCCTCGGCCATCGAGAGGAAATCGTGTCGTCGATTTGGTTCGTGTACTGAAGTTTTTCAGTACTGCGGTTTGGCTGATTAATCAAGACGGTATTCAATTGGCCGATCATTCAATTTGGATCTGCTACGTCACAGTCTACGGCATTTCAGGTTCAACAGTGTCAACCAGAAGAACAACTGTCGTCCCAACTACTGCAACTGATGACGAAAGTAAGCAAGCAACTGTCGATGTCTATTCTTATTCTGGTTCTCATATTAGCAATAAGCTCATCAGTAGGGTATACTCACAACAATGATTAATTGAGTTGAAGGTGAAGTACCTTAAGGAAGATTTACAGATTTACAGAGTTATTAGAAATTGAAGTAAGACACAGGCCGGAGCTGTTAAAGATTAGAAAGGAAGTAGATGTAGCCAGTCTGAGGACGCAAAAGAAGTGCAGTGTAGAAAACTGCGGGGCTGAATACCATAGATTACTCCACAGCATCAGATACCTACCTTCTGAGTCGCGTGCTAACTGCGGGTCCATTAATAACACACAATGCGGAGTGATCTTGGAGATGATTTTCCTAAGAGTTGTCGGCCCTACAGAGGATAATCTAAATTACGCATTCTCAGACAGTAGTTGGGACACCACATTGGTGAGTCAAGGAACTACTGATCAGCGCAATCTCACATGATACCCATACGAGTTAGCAGTCATTACAATCACTAGTCCACAAGTGATTCCGGGAAAGACGGTCACCTTAGAGATTCGCTCGCTTGAAGGCGAGGACGAAGTAGCGGTCGGGTGTGCGTATTCTGTACCCAGGTTGCAGACGAGATCGAAAACGGATGCAATTTGAAGCGAAATCTGCAAATGACCACAAGTAAAGGGCGTCCCTTTTGGTGAAATTCCGGATAAAAGAGTGAGTATTCTCATCGGCAACGACGTACCTGAGACACGTTGGGTGCTAGATCAAAAACTAGGAGGCAAAAAGCAACCTTATGCTGCCGGAACACTTTTAGACTGGATGTTATGTGAGCCGCTCGGGTTTTACGAGCGTAAACTGACTGTTGTTAACTGCCTGCAGAGAGTGGACGCATCCACTACCGAACAGATTCAAGGGCTCTATAATGCAGAGTTTGCCGATACGGAGTTCACATGTTTTCAATCAGTGGAAGATGGTAGTGCAGTGAGCGTAGTTAAATACACGATGCAGCTGAAAAATGGACACTGTGCTATTCCGCTGCCTTGGCGACATCCTGAAATGAAGATACTGAATTATAGGATAGTTGCCGAAAAATGATTAGGTTACCTAAAAGGGCGACTTATTTGTGATAGCGATCACTTTGTAAGAAAACAGTGGAAGGGAGTCCCAGAACGGGACGATCTTATCCATCGAAGTGAAGCTAAGGCGTGTAACAAACGGGTTATTTATGTAACAACTAAGAACCCAGAGTAGGTTGCACGCTATACTACACGAGACGTGGCAGATCATGCGAACGGCGCTCAGTTATACGTGATTAGTAACGCCTCAGAAACCGGGTATGGAGCAATGACTCATGCACGATTCTTCCAAAAATTGGGTCAGCTGTATTGCACATTCGTGTTAGCTGGTACAGTTACCTTATCACGCCTTGAATTAAATGCGACAGTTCTAGTGATGAGAATCTAGACGATGGTTCCACAAGAACTTCAAGTAACTTTCGAAAGCGTAACCTACAGGACCGACTCAGCGGTTGTGTCTCATTACCTAACAGACGCATGCACTAGATTCAGTGCCTTTGCTACTAACCGAGTTGCTACAATACATGGAGGAAGTCTGTCTGAACAATTGAAACCTGTTCGATAAACGAATAACTCGGCAGACTTAGCTTCCCGTGGAATTCGGAATTTGAGGGAATGGGGAACTTGGTCGAAAGGTCCCGAATTTCTACACATGTACGATAGATCTTGGTCCAGAAACATCCCTAAATTGAATGTCCAAACGGAAGTCGAACTTAAACGTCAGCAGGTTTTCGTCAACGCAGTAACCCAAGTTTCCACAGTCTGCCCGCTGCTCAGCTACTTCTCAAACTGGTTTAAACATTTGAAGTCGATTGCCTGGCTATCGCGTTTCAAGAGATGGCTGTTCGATCACCACGGTCATCTAAGTCACACTCAGCCACGTACTGGTCCATTAGCAGTGGACGAAATTAAAATGGCCAAGAGGGACGTAATCCGCATGATGCAGGGTCAGGTTTATCCCAGTGCATTGCAACGCTTGAGTAAAAACCGTGCAGGCAGAACACTGAAGATGATTGGAAAACTTCACAGTCTTCGTTCAGTCTTGATCGACGGTACGTTGTGTGTGGGTGGACGCCTCAATTATATCTCTTATGCCGAGGAGCTGAAACACCCAGCAATTCTCCCGAACAAGCACCCCGTTGTGGACCTAATCATCCGCCATTTCCATGTCCTCGAAGAACACAGCGGTCTTGCTCATGTACTAGAAGTCATTCGTAAGTACGACTGGATTGTACATGGTGGCTGCGCTGTAAAAAGAATAATCGGAAAATGCCTCAGCTGCAGAAAAAAATATGCAATACCGTGTGATCAGCGAATGGCACTCCTGTCTGAGGCTAGAGTGGAGGCAGGCCGGTTTCCGTTTGAACAGGTGACGGCAGACTACTTTGGGGTCATACAAGTTAAGCGCGAAATGAGCGCAGAGAATCTATTTAGTTGCTTATTTACATTCCTGAAGACTCGCGCTGTGCACCTTGAAGTGGCTCATTATCTCTCCACGGGTGCTTTTATCACGGCGTTCATCCAGTTTGTTGGCAGGCCCGGTTGTCCAACCGATGTATACAGCGATAATGGAACAAATTTCGTTGGTGCAGTCAGAGAACTGCGTGACTTGATACAAAAATGGGATAAATGGAAGACTAACGACCGAATGCTTGCTCGGGGAATACAGTGGCATTTTAACCCCCTTTCTCTAGTCATAGGAGCGGTGTTTGGGAACGTATAATTCGCTCTATCAGAAAGGTATTACATGGCGTTTGCAAGGAGCAACAACTCACAGAAGACGCGTTAGTCACGCTGTTTGTGGAGATTGAGCATGTGCTCAATAATCGACCACTTGTTCCGCCTATGCCCGACATTCACGACGAGCGACCGTTGACTCCCAGTGAATTGTTATTTATTCGAGGTGGAGGTTTAGAATTGCCAGCTGACAGCTTGCAACAGAGTTATACGAGAGAGGTGAACCAACTAGTTACAGTATTTTGGCGAAGATGGCTCCACGAGTATCTGTCCACACTTCAATTGCGACAACGATGGTTGCTACCTGGAAAAGAAATTCTACCAGCAGGCATGGTTATTGTTGTTGCAGAAAACGTGCCAGGGGGACGGTGGCCACATGGCATTATTGTAGAGTATGAACCGAGCAAATACGGGTTGGTTCAGATGGTATTTGTAGAAAGGGCAAAGAGAATGATGAGAAGAGATACAAGGCGAGTTTGCCGTTTGGAGGGAGTCGTGTAGGAGAACTTTAGTCCCGTCGAGAGTGTAGGATGTTAGTCATAGGAGGCGGCTTTCATCCAATTACACCCTCCGACAAATGGAACGCCTGAGAGATGCACTCAGTGAAAGCCGAGGACGACGGTCTCATCAAGTGTGCCTCTGAGATGTGCGTCTACGTACTCCCTCATGCGTTTGTTCACTATTTGTGAGCGTCTTAGGTAGGCTTAAGGGAGAACCAGAATTTGGATTGCGACATCTTCGTCGATTGGCACCTGAGTGGAATTTTGGCGGCTGTTGTAGGACGTTTCTGGAGGTCAAAATTCCTTGCGATTGACCCTGTCCTAGTGTGCCCCTTGACCCCGCCTAACTAGACGCCTGTTATTGTTATTCACACAACCCGCGTCTAAAAGTATTAATTTCTCCACCCTGCCTCCCTCAGTCATTGAACCTCATTCACCTACCCACACATCCATTGTTGTCTGTCCGTCTCACCCTCCCCATCCATGTGAATACGGCCTTCCTGTCGCTGACTAATCGGTCTGCCCGGGGGCCGGCTATTTAGACACACATTAGACCGATCCGATTGCATTTCGTCATTGCATGTCGGTCGCCTGAGCTTGTACTCGTGGCGTCTTTTGGACCCTTGACGGCCTATTGCGACCAGCCGTTGTATCATATCCCGCGAACGCAAACGAACTGAGTACTGTACGTTCTTCAGACATACGTTGATTGACGCACGTATAACCAACGACGCTAAATATCAAAACCAAGTCAAGGCGCTGGAAACCGTTACGTAGCAGATTCAACTGGAATGAGCGGCCAACTGAACACCGTCTTGATCAATTAGCCAAACTGCAATACTGAACGACCTCAGTACACGTACCAAATCGACGACACGAATTCCTCTCGGCGGTTGAGGAAACAGAGTGGAGTACTGAACGACATCAGTACTCAATTTGGTTCTTGTATTGATGGATTCTTTCGTCTATTTCTGCACCATCGCTTCAAACTGCATGCAATTAACGCGATCCTTAGGTAGCGAACTGTGAACCAGTAACTACCGCGCGCTCGTCAGAGGCCAGTCAGATATCGCTGCTACTTATGTTTAACACCTTACTATCACATTTCAATGCTATTCGTTTGAACTCAAGTGTTGTGGTTATCGCCTTTTGGCATTAGCTGTGAAAACTTCGATTCCAGCAAGAGACCACTCCAGTATTGATTGCACATGCAATTTAGCGAAGACTTGCATTAAAAGGCAAGCCGGAAAATCGGATGTACACCGTGGCTTGACCACTTCAAAAGGTGAGTGTACAGTTTGGCTATTTGCATTCTGGTTTCTACCTTTAGTAATCCAACTACAATAGACATACAACACATTAAAATTGAAAGTGTACGTTTATTTCTGTATCCACTAGTTGGAGATGTGAACTATTGTCTTGGTGTTAATCCATTTAAATAAACTTCTGTTAGGATGTGTGCGGATACGCGACTCATACGACAAAGTACATTCTAGAACTTCCCAATCATCCACGTTATACATCCGTGATGATTTATCGCCCTTAGGAGTCTATACAAGATTTTCCGTCCCTAGTTGACACCTCGAAATTTAAGTAGCAGATTGAAATTTTGGACAGCTGATCTTATCGAATAAAATCAAAGAAACTGGCCACTCAAACAAACAGTTAATGTGTGTTAAAATAGGAAGCCACTGTTACTGGTTACTGTTCGATATGATACAGATGAATTTCGGTCAAATGAGTGACTAGCTAAAAATCTGGCGATTGAACACTTGCTTATAGAACACTTGGTGAAAAGTTGGTGACAATGTATTTTTAATACTGAGGCTTTTTCAAACCATGTAAGTTACGTTTATACAGGTTAAATCCTTAGGGAACTGCAACTGACGTTCAACTGAAACTGCCCTATTGGAAACTCGTTGGCAAGTGACATAAATTTGTCGTTTCATTGCTTAACGCAGCAAACGAAGGAATAATAATGTCTAGGCAAGTGACAGCTGGAAATGAAAGTTGCTGATTGTAGCCAAATCTAACAGCTAGAAACACGATTATTTGATCACTTGCAGTGAAGGAACACTCTTCCGAGGCCACTAAGCTGTTTGGGCAGCTACCTCTGTTTAGCCTGGGTGGCTGTGTTCATAATCCTCTAGTCACCATCTGAACTCTCGTAACCAATGACCCTGAATGCTACACTGGCACTGCAGGGGAATTCGTTCATTGCGGATAGTCAGTAGGTTTTTGTTTTTTTTGTCTGGGCTAGTCACAACTAGTATCTAAGTCCTCATTTTATAGCTCGCTTGCTTTTTCGATTACGGCGGTTCCTATTAGAACGACTAACCTTTGACGATTATCCACTCGAAAGATGCCAATAGCGGAATTAACTCAGACAATATAGCCACAATGTTGTGACGTGAATCGATATATCAACTGCGAGATAACAGATGGCAAGTAAAATATACAAAGATAATGGGCAATCCTTCAGACCAGTTACCTAAGTAAGTAGAACAGCAGATTGCGAGGCTGAATACAGAATTCAACTCTATACGATCAATAGTTCGAGGAAGAACACGAAAACGGGATCATTTGGTTCACTGAATGTTCAACCCGTTCAGCTACCGATACAACTTGAGTGATATGATTCAAAGTTGACGGGTGGATAGAGAGATAGATTGGAATCCTTTTGGTAACACCAATGAATGAACTTATGGGCAGTTACTGGTCATAGTTTTTTCGGTTCATACAGTGGGGCCGGGGTCTAGGATTACCACTTGTGGTAAGCCCACAGATGCGGTGAATAATCTAAGCTACAAATCCGCCCATCTTAATCATACTTATGTTGGTAAAATTAGCTGACTGTTCCACACAGGGATGAAGACTTGTACAGAAATCAGTGAACACAAATCAACACAGAAAAACTAAGAGCTAGGTTGGACAACAGGAGACGTCTAGAAAGTTTTTGAAAGTAGTCACCAAGACTTCTTAAACTAACGTTAAACTTCCTTTAGGAATGGAAAGAAGAAATACTATTTTATACAAGAACAGGAAGCCAGAAGTTATTCTTCACAGATTTTGAATGAATCAGGCGTCAGAGTTGTTAATCAGAAAGGAACGGCATTGCACATTTATTGTTGGTGCAGTTAGAATGACGTGTTATATATATATTAAAAACTCACAGCTGTGTAAACGAGACAAAACGCGAGGGGTATGCACAAGGTTATACTAGACGGTCAGCTCCAGAGCTGACGACTAGAATAAACGAGCACCAAAGACGATTTAAAGAACATTGTTTAAGTCAACCTGAATAATTCGTCATGACTAACGGTATGAAACTGAAAGTCCTGCTAGACACAGGTCATACCAGTGACCTACAAAGGGCCCAGGTAATTGGAGAAAGTTTTAGATCTACACAGAAAACTACGACTGCACGCGCCATCTGAGTCAAGAAAGCTAATGGTGTAGTAACTGGAACCGACAGTTAAGATCTTTCAGGCACATGCCAACAGGTTCTGGATTGACTTAAATGAGATGCACGGGTACTTACACGAGCGGAAAGCTGACGGATCCAGGCTATTTTATCACGTGATCTCTTGAAAATAACGGGCTTTCGAGCCAACTTAGCATGTATATTGCAACCAGCCCATATTTGTCCACATCTCCACACTTCCCTGTTCTATCGACTCTTGCAGTTGGAACCTAACCTTGACCTATGTCTCTGTACTCTTGACCAAGGATCATTTGCTGTTAGAACAGGCTACTGACTGACGTCTTGCCTGCCCTAAGTAATTTCAAATTTGTAATCAACCTACCTAACTTGAAGCAGATTGAGTCAGAAGTAGAAATGCAATAGTAGAAATTGTCATCTGTTGCTAACCAGATTAGAAATTTTCAGTCCGCTGCTAGTATATTCCAACAGTTAATATAATTATCTATTACTTTGTGACTTGGATTTTAAAAGCATAACACCCAGTCACTGTTACAAAGGGAACTTCAGTGTGATCAGCTGCTGAAAATTCCATGAAATATCATCATTTTTTCAATGCCATAGAGAACAGTAGTAAAAAAGTTGGTCTACACGTATGTGTAGAAAGTTCAGTGTTTTCAGACTATCTGTATGACTCCTGGCATCAAGAATATTCAATGACATTTTTGCTTAAGAACGTGAAGCGTCTGCTGATTATCGAGTTCAGTAGGAGAAATTTACTGTCTACCCAGCTTAAAATGGCTGGAATTTTAAATTTTTTGAACATTTTCCGGGCAAGTTAATCACACACTGTCACGGCGTTGCAGTTTAGCAAAAGTGAGTTAATTTTACTACGTTCACTCTTACAACAAAAGTAAATCTCTAGGTGAGACTAAATCCGAAAACCCCAGGCATCGATTGGATTTGACTATGCGACGAGAATCATATATCTCCATACGACATTTTCTCAATCTTCTTACCTACAAAACCATTACAGAAGCTCAGAACTATAACTTTTACACATTCTGCTAAATGAAATCAACCAATTTATTTCCTGGATAAATCAATCCGGTAGGATTTCTCTAGTGATAATTGCTGGAGTCCACCAACACAACCATTGAACGTTAAGACTGTACCACCTCTATATCGTTTGGTGGATTTGTCAGTGTTACATAAGACCCAGTCATTACAGACCTGAGTTTCATCTGGACTCGACGTTCAAAAGTGGACGAACGTACTCGTGTCCGATTGACATGTCAAATTAGCGATGCTCAGAACAGGACAGTTTGGGCTCATGTATAGTGCCCACTAGACTAGTGAAAAACACTTAAGCCAAACATTAAGCACAACTAACATAAATTTATTAAGCTACGGGTTTTGTTGGCGTACGCTGACATTCAGTGTTCAAATCAAATACCTTGTGTGAACTGTGAAATGTGGATGAATGCAGCAGTAAACGGAGTTGACGCTTCTGACTATGTTGGGTTTCAACAACCGGTTTTAAACTCACACGGTTAAATTCTTCTACACTAATGAACTCAGAGTCTATAGGTTTTACCTGTTTAACTTCTGCCAAAACCACTTGGTAATTAGTATACATCGAGTAACATGGCCTTTTAGTTAAACCCAGCGGTAATCACTGACACTTGGTAAGTTTACTACGTTTAGTCCGACTTTACTGAAAAGACAATTGGTTCAGTTACCCGCATTAGTATGTTATCAGTTTTAACATGTGAACCAGTACGAGTCGCCGTGTCAATTACCTCATCAAATTTATTGAATTTGCCTTCTGTCCTCTAGAGTTAAAATAGCTCAACATATGCATGTTGCTTAGTTTGTTATAAGTACAAATGTTAAGGTCTTTTAGCTAAAACTTATGCTAAAGCGTACACAATTCCGTCGATCAGTTTGATACTGATCAAGCGTACGTAATTACAACTCACAGAGGAATAGGAAGGAACTTAGCTTCAAAAAGCATGAAGTGCAAAACATTTACAACAGACTGAAAGCTCTTGCTTTGAGGGAAATCATTATGAAACACACGCAGTATGAACAATGAAAACGGTGTAACGTATCTGACAGAACTTCCCAGATGAACATAACCGGCGAATCCAGAAATAAAACAAATTAGTTGACACGTTTTACAACAAACTTTATTTGGCTACATTACCACATACAGAAAATGACGACAGTAGTAAACAGACGCGAGTTCGGTTTGTCGGTGAATTCCATATAGGTCCACTAGTTCAGATATTTACTGAGCCTTTCATTCAGACGATTTATCACTATAGAACAAAGACATCAGAATACCAAGTTGGATTCAAAAATGTTCACTCACGTATCTGAAGAACTTCGCTGAGTTTCTCTCCAAGACCATCCTTTTCTAGCCAAGCTTCGAGACGTTGACGAGCTTTCATTCTCAAATTTGTCATAACTTTGTGTATAGTCTCTCGCAAATTGATAGCGCTTTCTATCTACACAATTTGATGTACGAATGCGCAGCAGCACAGAGAGATTCTTACCAACCTTTGACGTGAAGCTTCATCAGGTCTTGCACTATACGACGAGAATAACAAGTGGAGTGTCAGATGAGCATCAGTACAAGTTGAACTCACTCAGTATAAACTGCTAGCAATGTAACGGCAAGGCAAACCACAAGAATAACTCGCATTGTCGTCATAAAATTAATGGACTACTTCAAGAATTACACACCGCTTTATATTAAGCGTTGCATAATGTTTACCCAACTATATTCACACATCGGACCATATGACCAACATAAAATGGTCTGATGGTTACGGCATTCTGTTACGGGGGAAAAAAACTGTTCATATTTTCCGTTTGAAACTATTCCTGTAATCATCTGAATGGTGCATACTGATGTTCGGTTGACATCGTAATGAAATTTCGTCCGCTCGATTCGACACACTGCTACATATCGAATTAATCAAAGTAATCTGAACGCCCACCACGCCCAAGGACGTTATGACAACCTGACAGTTTATGATTGAGGAAAGTACGATACTTGTGAATACTTTGTGCATAAATAGTAAAGACGGAAGTGTGTATTGTTTATCAATATATCTGGCACGGTGATTTTAGCTGGAAGTGACATTACGCTTCTTATAAACATTAGTAGACTTCGGAAGGTCACTTTGACATACGACCAGTTGTATCTGTTTAGTGAGTAGAATAGCGTTTCATCGAGTTTTTTCACACAGTGAACTACTGATTATTATTACTAGGTACTATACTTAACAGTAGGAGTTGTGTGCGCTTTCAATATTTGGTGCACTCAAATGTAGATAAGATCTACACAATTAGGTCTTTTTAAAGCGCTTTTGACATACTGCATACAAACTTCAGCGAGAATTTATATTTGCATAGCACATTTCACTGTACATTTAAAGACATCTCCTTTTATATTCACCAATGAATTCTAGACGTTCGATCACGGTTTTCATCGTATCCATCTCCGTTTAAAAGACACCCAATTGTGAAAAACCGGGATTTCAAGTGAGTTAAAACCAACAAAGGAAAAACACGAAGCAAGTACTTTTGCAGCTAAACTACGAAGCTATGCAGAGAGATAAGAAATTTCAAATCTAGGCTCATTTACCCACCCAGCTCACTGTCTACTATGGCGTGACTTCGTAGCTCAGGTGGTAGAGCACTTATAGCCTCTAGTCATTCTGTTTCTCTCTCTGGCTCAAATCCAACCGAATTCAAGGTTGTTCGCAATTGGGTCCCTTCTAAAATTATCAAATCTTCCCAACCATCTGTGGTTGTCTATCTAAATTTATTGGAAACACGAAGTATTTTTCTGAAGTAGTAGTTGAAAATTCCTCAGCATTAAAAGTACGATGGACTTATAGGTCTTCTTTGACCGAAAAGAGACATATCTGTTGTTCTCTTCATCAGTAGTGCATATTTCTGCTAAACACTGTTGTGTTCCTAATTCATTGTTTGTAGTACATACCTGTTGGCCACTATTCTATTTCCTTCATATTGGGTATACACGAATCATCATATCTTGAAGCCAATACAGAATCATTTGTGAGTGATTCTAAGGTAGCCTGGTCTGCTGAAATCAGTCGAAAATCCCATGCACAGAACTTTCTCTTGGTTGATTTCTCCTATCAACAGACAAAAGTGATTTTCAAAATTTACAGAATGCCCAAATGAGAATAATCTGGGCTTCGGCTGGATCAGAATCGGCGACAGAAACAGTATGCACAAACGTGGCAAACGCTCCATCAGCTGAGCTATGAAACCTTGCTGTGAGCCTATAAGTTTCACGTTTGGACACTCAACTTACACAACGTCTATATTCTGGAAAATGCTCCAGAAGCTTACTCCATGATGGAATCAACAAACCATGATTGGAGGGTATGAATGCTTAGGTCTAGATGACGGAATTCAAACGTTTTAGCTCAATATCTGAGCTGGATTTGAGGAACACTTATTTTGTAAAGAAATGCAGTTGATGTCTGCGCTAACTCGAGTCGACCCAAAGCCCATGTGCATTGTATATTGATCTGTTAATGGCTGGTTGAACTTACCAGAGTACTCATAAGTAGTGAACGCTGATTATCCTCAGTTCGCCTCAGAATCAGTAGAGAATAACAAATTCTCTGGTTGAGCTTACTTCTATAGTCAGCCACACGGAACTAGAGAAATACATGTAACTTCGACTATTCCATGCAATCACAAACAATCCAACTTGTAAATCGTGTTCACTCCGATCAGTGACTGACTGGTCAGTAAAACTGCGCATCTAAATCGACCTCACCATAAGATTATTTGTCTGCAGTAGGCTAAATTTCGTCCTATTTATAAATCTGCCGAGTTAAGTGAGTTTAGCATTCTCACAAATCACTGATCGCACATGCAGAGACAAATGTCTTTAAGTTTAAAAGTCATACGGTTCTGGAAGGGATGAATGGCATGTAAAGTGTACGACAGAAGTAGTCCGTAATTTCGAAGAGAGCTGGGTTTTGGACTTCACACAAGTCTAGGTTCACAGTCCTTAAACAAGCGCAGCTTCCATATAGCTACTCCGACTCCAGATGGACCCAGTTGACGGCTTCTGACAAACTAGAGATGATCAATCACTCAACCAACTGCTACTCGGATCACTTAAGATACAGCATCGCAATAGAAGTCCCCATACTGTGTGATCCAATTGTATGAGCTCGTTGTGATAGTAAACATGGATGCGTTCCCCTTGGCAATAAGTCAGGAAACTGGATTGATCTGTTCGTACAGGGAGTTCTAGCATTTCAAGACTTGTCATAAAAAAGGTAGGCTAATTTTGATCTTTACTGACATGATTCTTGCTGACGTGATCGGAGTTGAATAATGGAAACTGGCAGCTCATATGTTGCCAAACTTATTTTGCTGTAGACAACTGGTCTCTGTTGGGTTTAAGCTTTATCATGTCTGGCGAAATGTCGGGATGCGAAGATCGTGCTGGACCTCAAGTGCAGTGAAAATGAGTTGAATGATCTTGCAATCGCGAACTAAATTGTTTGAAATGTACCAGAATTGCACACGGACTCTAGGAAGTAAGCGCCAGAAAACAGTAATTTATAGAAAAGGTCGACAGGTCGATGGAACTATAACAATCTATCCGCACACTGACAGACGTTAACCAGTTAGGTCAAGTCTCAACTTCTACGTGCGTGCGAGTAAAGCTGAGTTTTTAACGAGAACCTGCAAGATGAACACGTAATACAGAACTTGCACAATTTGCCTCGTTCGTCTGGCAACCGTAGTTACCATCCAACGATAACCTACGCACAGAACCATAAAAGCTCCACTGTCTACCACGTCCAATTATTGTTTATATCCTGTCGGCTACTGTTTTCGTCCACCTAACTGAAGCGAAAAATAATGCGACATCGATTATTTGTGGTGCCTGTTATAAAGTTACCTTACCAACCCTATCTAGTTTACTTTCAAGCAATTGCTAAACAAAGGAGATCGTAAGTCAGTTCGCTTTAACTGTTGGGAAGATTTTTAGACGTATAGTAGCGGGTAAGGATGCGAGGAGATTAATTTTTTCGTCCTAAACAATTCCACATGTTTGATGAGATTCAGACCTTGGAAACCAGTCAGCTAAGAGAAGAATCGCATACTAGGAATTGTTTAAAGGCATCAACTATTCCCGCTCGATACGAAGCATTACTGCAACCTAAACTATTGTCATTCACGCATAACAATATTGTTCGCATAAAGCAACAGATCAACCCAGCTTCAACAGTGTAAGTCCATGTTTGGAAAGAATAAATTTTGTTGCTGTCACCGTCCTTGGTGTAACAAGCTACTCTTAGACGCCGGCGTGTAGAAGAATTTTCATAACCACAAAGCCTCCAATAGTGTCCGATCTATTTTCCTAGACTTTTTCTATCCAGTTTAAAGCTTTTAACAATGCACGTTTGCGAATTTTCATCCATTCACATTCCAATAGTTTGTCAAGCTAATTTGTGTTTTGAGTTGAATATTAATCGATACCCAATTCGTTGATGAAGGTCACTGGCACGTGAACGACTTGTTATCGGTTTGAAGTGACCTCCTATTTAATCCCTAACCCACCAAACACGAAAAATTGATAGCCGCAACTTGGGAAGAAAGGAAAAAGAGTCAAATTGTGACGATAAACTTGATATGATCGGTTATTTTTGGCAACTGATTTCAAGTGTAGACCGTTCATCAAGGAATACCATCATCATCATCATCATCATCATCATCATCATCATCATCATAACAGCCATGAGCCTGACCAAAAGGTACTGTGGCTCGGGCCGCCGCTCACCTCAACAGTGACGTAGAATATCCTAGAAGAAAACGTTACTGAGGGGGCTGAGAATTAATGAGAGAAGGCTAACAGG
>JTDE01000789.1:14905-26049 GCA_014338405.1 Paragonimus skrjabini miyazakii
TTTGTCATGTGGTCACTCTTTTCGAGTGGTGTTGTAGGCAACACGCTTGTGATGTCACTGCCGTGATGAGTTATGATTAAGTCTGGCTTTGAGATTATCTGACCAAGTCCGAACCTCATGGCCACACCAGCATGTTGTGTTAATGTGGACTAGTTGACGATGTTAAACAATTTGTGACAAAACCGTTTACCGCTAACAGATCCCTATAGCCAGCTGACTTTAGGAGTCTCAAAATCTCCCATTATGAGCAAGCGATAGCCCGATTGGTAAGCCGTCTGGAATGAACTCAGCAATAATTGGTCTTCCTCTGGTGTCACGCCAGGACTTCGATACACTCCAAAGACCACCAGTGAGTAGTTGACGTGATGAAGACCGGCAGCGGTTTAAAAACCCTCAAAACGGCATGGATTACGTAATCGAACACCGAACAGGTCAAAACTCGTTCGCCAGCGAATGCTGGCCAATGCCGAGGCGATTGCCATTCGACTACGTAATCCGACCTTGTGTGGACAGAAAAACTATTCAATCGTTTCAATTGCCTTGGTCGCTGGCTGACTCACTCGATCGATATGTAGGCAGTTAACACCCAATTGGCGTCCACAAACACAAGATTTAGAGATTATTCCACGTGTTCGAGACATGGAACTCAAATTGCTTGGATTCAGTCAGGTTGTCTTGTTTGGTGTCAGCTGGCGCTTGTTGACCTGAAACGCAGACACTGAAAATATGGTACAGCACCGCTGTCGTAGGTTACATTTAATACCAAGAACAGAATAAGATAATTGTAATGTTTTAAATAAATAACCGCCTGGTATTGATTCAAAGCAACCTGTAGAAGTGCACCCGACGACCTCAGAAGAAAGGCTATCCCACTGGTTAATGAACCCATAAGTGAGGGACTGTTGTATAATGAAGTTTTGGCGTCGGAGGTTGTAAAGCTACTTGGCACATCCTCGTAGGCCGCCATCAATCTTTAAGGTGAGGGATTGTTCTACCGCACCTATCTTGATAAAGCAGTTCATGAGAATTAAATCATTGTCGAAGTTCAAGTGGATAGTGAGCAGAAACTTCAAGCCAAAACTTCAACGCAAAATTTTTAATTCCGTGACTAGTTTGGTAACCACACGTTGCACACGCTCAACAGTGAATGTCTTCAGTCAGGCCAGTTTACACGAACTGGTTAGCATAATCGAATAGCGGAGAATTGGCCCGAACGTTTTCTTGCATATGCATTAGATCATCGTAAGAGAGGCAAATCTATTTTTTGCCGCCATCTCGTGACGATACGCGAATGGTGAGCTAAGCGACATCCAGATCCGTAGATCTTCCCTTCGATCTATTTTCGTGATGTCTACAATGCCGAACGAACTGTGAAGCACGAAGACATTTCCAGAGTCCTCACCAAGCGACAAGTGCCCACACTTACTGTCGTTCAGAGAGAGGCTCCAGTCATCCGACCGGTGACTAACCTAGCCAATATCAACCTGTAGTGCACTGTCGTCACAGGCATTCGGGATTTTTGAATCACTAGGATGTAGCAGAGCGTTGCTGGATATACCGTTCCGGAGGTCATTAATTTGGGTAATAAACGAAGAAAAACCAAACGTTGGTCCTTGAGGAAGCCCAGTAGAAACCACAAAGTGAGACGAGGTGTCAGATCCAGCTTTAAATCTTGAAGTTCGAGTATCCAGAAAAACGTCAATCCAACAAAGTTCAGTTTTGCTCGAATCACATAATTTGGAGCCAATAGCCAACTGATCTCCAGCTTCTTGCACCAGCAAGCATCGGAGATCCCACCGTACCACGACATATGGGAAAGGGACCCCCAGGGGTGCTTCCACAATTCCGCTGGTATCTGGGAAACAGTTTATCATTTAAAAAAGCAGCCATGATATTCGTGAACGGGTCTCCATCAGGACTATGTGAGCGATCTCTTGGAAATTGGTATGCAGAAAGGCAGTACAGGTTCGAACAATGGGGTGAACTGGTATTGGAATCTCCTTCAGCACTCATGGTATGCTCATGTTTATAGACAAGATCGAAGCTGGTGTAGGTTTCACAGTGACCTTCTCCAAACTTCTGGATGACAGGACAACCTCCTGGTTGTAAAATCAGAGTTGGATAAAGATTGAAAAATAACTAAGTAGAGAAACATGATGACGACTCGGACAGGGATGGAGGGGACTGACATCACGTTCTGTGGCTCACGACCACTTTATCATCACTCCTGTTCCGGAACTACCGCGAACCGGTATACATCAAGCTTTCGCTTAAAGTCGGCAGCCATGGTAGCAAACATCAACCTGAACCGCAATTTATTTAAACTCTGTGTGATAAAAGTTGACCCACTTTTGAGTCTTAGCTTTTTCCTCCACAACATGCCTCCTAATTGACGGGTTTTTGCGAGCATGCAGTCGTTTTTTTGCTTCGGGCAATCCACTAAGGCTCTTAAAGACTTCTGTTCTATCTCCCCCATTCTACTTTTTTTAAGGAGGAGAGATTAGGGCACTTTTGTCTATTGTTGTTAAGTATTTCTAGCAGTTCTACAGAGATAGTTGTAAACTCACGATGCACTCTCTTTGTGAGATCTTAGCATGCTTAATCAAACAAAGACACCTAGCCCACACACAGTGTTCAAGATGTGATCTTATGTAAGCCCTACAGAGAGGTACTAGGACGTTGAGTTTCCATGGGTTTTCTGGCATCTCCAACAAAAATAGCATACGCTTTGCATTACAGGATGCGAACAGACAATGAGTAAACACCTTAAAGTTCACCGTAAGCCGGGTTCCCAAGCCGGTTATCTCAGTAGTTCTCTGGATAAACACACGTTACCCCTATCCTTCTATTCACATAAGTGAGTCAGCGGTCTCGCAAAGTCTAGCGGGATTTCGCAATCAACTGTCCAGCGGACTTTCTCCGGGATCTCGCCGCACAAAAAGTTCGTCTGAACGTCCCACGAGTTTCAACTTGTCTTCTGAAATTTAACAGGGGCTGCTGATGTCAGTCGCCACACCAGACTACTATGGAACGACAGTAGTGGCGTGTGCACTGTGTGATTTGGAACCCTCCACCTGAACGCGGAACCTCCCATTCCGTGGGAACGCCTTCACTTACGTGAAAACTCCGGAAAATATATGTTCAACTCCTCAATATCAACACTGAAAGTTTATGAGCTACCTAGATAGCAGACCTTGACATATTCCCCCTTGTCAAGCCGTATGGTGATCTCGTCTTTCAAAGGCGATTAAGTTGAGAAGCAGCATCGCTTACTCACAAAGCCGTACTTAGTGACTTGTTGCGCCATAAAGTCACTTAATATCCTTCCTAGCGCTTTCGAAATAGTTGAAGTGAGACTCACACGTCTATAGTTTGGGAACTCTAATCTACTGCCATCCTTGTGTATTGGTTTGATAGCAGGTATCTTTCAGTGTGTGGATAATGTGGCTTCACAAGCCGATTTATTAAACGAACTAGCCCACGGACCAGCCGATACATCAAGAAATGGTTTTAGAATTGCCGGATGAATGTCATCTAGGTCCGCTGTTCTCGTAACATTCAACTTGGCCAACGGACCATGCGTCTCGCCAACACTGATTACCGCCTCCTCCATCGTTTTTGTATAATACTACACATTCATCGAATATATTCAACAATTCACGTCATTGAGACAAACATTCAAGCACAAGTCTTTCGTTTGGACCATATGAACGACCGGTAAGGCCGTGGCCAGCTCGGGTCGAATGATCGAAACTACCCTGCGGGGTGCCACTTGACCTTTTGAAACTAACAGTACTCAAAGGCGCCAACCAATGTCGTCGAAGGAACAAGCGTAGATGACTGTACTACGTCCAACTTCCGAGGCGTCACAAAATGCATGCAACATAAAGCCACTTTGCGCAAGCTTGTTGGGTCTTATGTATCTGGAAATCTGCACCTCACCAAGTTTGTGTACGTTTTTTACTCAGTCGTGCAATTGTGGACTATTTTCTCTCTTGAGTGGGTCGTTCCTCCATAAAGTTTTGCAACACAACTCTTGCAAAAATACTTTTTCTTGCAAAAGCCATGAGGCAGCCAACCCAAGCGTCATACAAACTAAAGACGCGGACAAGACAACATCATTGTTGCTGATTTCTCGGACAGTTTGAGGCTTAAAATTAATTGGTTTGCTTCGGCGTCCCACTTGCTACACATAGTAGGCTTGGAGGGTGGCCTACCTTTAATCTAACAATCACAGCGCGCTCAGAACCAACCACACTATCAACGACTTCATGGTTATTTGACGGGCAATAGGCTGAGCAGAATCCTGCTCTTGATGGCGATGAAGTTAAATTGTGGACAAAGACGTCAACGCATAGTGAATCCTTTGTCATACGCTGTTTTCATGCATGCGTGTAAACGTCCCCGCCGCTTTCTTCAAGGCAGGACTTGCTCAAAAAGAATGACATAGCCCCAAACATATGTACCGCCGTCCAATCTTCCTTGGGTTTGACGCTGAGATCAGCCGGAGGCCTTCAAACTATCATCAGGGCGTCGCAGTTTGCTTCGAGCACACGTACTTGCGAACGCTCCTCCTCAGTATCTGCTGCAGTTGCATCCATTTAAATTCTGATATTCATCAACACACATGCAAGTATGAGGTGAGGTCCGGTACCTATAACAGCTGAATGTTTAGAGATGTGGCGCGATGTCTGGTCATGCAATGGAATATCACATGAACTTTGTCAAGCTCATTGAAGCAGCACACAGGCTGGTGTGGCGTACACCGTCTTCTGACGAGCTAGTCAAGCTCAACCTTTACGGGTGCCTCTTCGATGTGCTCTTTGCTAATGTGGGACCGTACTAAAGTAGTAACCCTAAATGTAGTTCTCCATCACGCAACAAGATGTCTCGTAAAACGTTCACACGTTTTAGAACCACTATTCGACTGGAAGGCAAAAGAACCTCTGTAGCTCTCCATGACAAGGGAAATTCGAAATGACCGTAAAGCAGACGAACACGATTCTCAACAATAATTACGTTTCACTCATCTACCTTGGAACGGGGTTCTGTAACTTTTGCCGTATCATCAAACCCTTAGTTGTACAGAAGTTTGAGATGTTCCGAAATAAGAGAAACTACCTGAAAAGTACGGTTCACAAATGCGCAGGTTTTAGCATCTGTCCACTCAGTGGACCACAAATCATTTAGCCAAGCAGTACCTAACACATCAGATTAGAATATTAACATCTCTTCAGTGGACCTCATTAACTCAACATCCTTTAAGTGCTGCCACCGCTCGCTCACAGCTCGCAAGGGAGCTACAAGCCCAAACGCCAAATTCCTTATAGTATACTCCTCGTTAACCTCAACAGTTTCATCCACAGGCAAAAAACAACTCGGGCTTTGCTTTGGCCAACTTAGGGGTGAGTGCACCACCGAGTGTGGTGATTGTCAGGCACGGGTGAACTGTAGCTAGTTGAAGTCTATCAACAAAGCTTTGTTTGACGAGGGTTGTATGTGAGTCGCTGCCAAGAAAGACTGTAAGAGAGACTGTCAAAATCGGACAGCACTGCTCAATGCCGAAACGAGTGATTGTGGGGTGATTCAAGGAAGCGTTCTGGGACCATTGTTCTTCCTCATGTATATAAATGACGTATGCGATGTTATTAACCATGACAAACCCTTTCTTTTTGCTGACGATATCAAAATCGTTTACACATTACGACAGCCCAGAAACCTCGCCTTATGTCTACAAAATATACGACATGACCTAGCATCATTGAAGTCGTGGTGCAAAACATGGCTCATGACGTTCTCAGCAAACAAGTCGTACATTATCATCTGCGGCTGTCAAATACCCAATGGGTCTGTCTCACTAGACGGCCAATCATATCAATACCGCCACATCCGTTCGAGATCTAGGACTATGGTATACAAACTCTTTCAATTTTTCGGAACAAGTACGCTTTCAGGTAGCAAAAATTAAAAGAACAATAGGCTGTATCAAAAAGACATTCGGTCTACCGGATGCGAGGCTGGATGTTTACAAAGTGTGTGCTCGACCTCAACTTGAGTATTGCACCTTCATTTGTTGCCATCTACACAAGTCCGGTAGGCCTGTTTTAGAAAATCTCCAGCGCTCATTTACCAAAAGCCTAATAGGATATTCATCTTCACTCACCTATAGGGAACGTTGTGAACCACTTGGCATTGATCCACTTTGGTTACGAAGACTAAAGTTGACTCTTACACTTTTGTGTAAACTGATACACTCGGACGCCATCACCACAGCGTTCGCCGTTCATTTCCAACACAGCCCCTCATATGGTCTACGAAATAAGGGTTCCACTTTGCCAACTCTGTTAGCTCGCAAAAAGATACGAGCCAACTTCTTTATTATAAAACAGTCCTATATTTGGAATAGACTTCCGAATGAAATCAGAGCCAGTAACAGCATTCAGCATTTTAAAAAGGGCCTGGACAGCTTTCTTGCATCATCAAACATAATATCAATCTTTAAACTTTGTATATCTTCTGATGACCTTTTTGAATGTGATCCAGATAACGTTTAACCTTCCGTAGGATATACGTATGTACCCATCGTTACTATCGGAGTCCCATTTGAAACAGCTTACCTGCAACTGTTTACTGTTTATCCACCGATTACTCACACCCCATCTAGCATCTGGTTCTTTACACACTCAAGAAACCACATCATTTTATTCATGTGCGTCACTTATGTGGAGTTGTACTTAAACAAAAACTAAACAAAATAAGGGACTATATCACATATACACTTTTCCACATATATATATGCACATTCGTAATAACCCGTTCACCTTAGTAATCAATCAGGCTATAACTAATGATAGCCGGTATTGGCTGTTTACTTGGCCAACATACAAAAACTACCCACAGAAAACTGTTAAAAAATCTCCCTCGTTCACCTTGTATATCATTATAACCTCAACTCATACCGTGCGTTTACTCCCCTGACTCAAACCCTCCCCATTAACCATAAGTAATGGTTACGTACTACGAAATATTTATTATACTTTAAACATTGACCCTATAAAGCAAACTGACGTCAAAACTTCATAATAAACCAATTGAAACTTCAATTCATAAAGTGTTGTCTTTCCTGCCCCATAAACCTCCTCGTTAACCACCTAGTAATCTTTATGTGATATGAAATATAGATCCTCGCATAATCATTAACCATATAAAACAAACTGGTGTCAAATCTTCAAACGGAGTTCGAATTATCACGTCGTAATCGGTCTGGAAGCAGCTGTTTGTTACCCAATTATCGCAGAATGCCATAACAATAATTTGCGAATGTTATATACTTTATTGGAAAAACGCAAAAATATTAATATCGCGTAAAGTTTTCTGTCAAAAAATATTACATTTACATTAATCTTCATATTACATGTGATTGCTTCACATTTTCCCATTTAACACATGTCACTGCGCTCATTTTCTTATCCCCACGAGCATCCATATTGCAAGGAAAATTTTCGCGATGAATGGGGCTCAAAACCCCATATTGGCCGAGCGATTAGTGAGATTTTTAACTATCCAATGTTTACCAGCAGTCATCGCGGTCTTGCGCTGGAGTCTGCTCAATTCTTCGCCGGATTTTGGAATTTCCCGTGCTTTCTCGTCCAAACTGAGTTATTTCAACATTTCTCCGATCAAAGTTTCGTCGAATAACGGCGAAATCCTTCGAAGATACATTTGCACGTATTTCCCGACGTGACCTTGGAATATTTGAAACGTCGTCCTTACTTCACCTTGTAAAAGATAAATTAATGTAACATCCCATTTTTTGAACTAAATCTGTGGAACGGACGAACTATCTTCTTTCTTTACGTGTAAATCGAACGTTGTAAACTGTGATTATTTGCCCTCTAATTACATCTTTATTTGTCAAAATGTTTCATGTTTGTCTTGTTTTTTATCCATTTGTTGCTTTGTACCCCATGAAATTATCTGTCATGATCGCGCACACCCGAGCATGTTTCTCACAAATGCGTTGAGAAAATATATTATTATTCTTAATTTCCGATTAAACCTGATCTAGTTTCCACAAACACCGGAACGACCCCATGTAGTATGCACTTGTTACCGGAGCTCCTCAGCCCACAGACTCCATTGCTACTGGACGAGGGCTGTCAGGGTTATACAGCAAACAGCAGTGTCGATCTCGGCCACCGTCTTCGCAATGTGATTCTCATATTCGACCATCCGAAGGCCTATATGACAGGTTAAGGCACAGAAACCATACGCTCAGCCAGCCTGCACGACACTACTTACGAGTTATATCGAGCTTGATGAACCTTCAGAGCTGTGTCCGAGTCCGCAGAAACCATAATTCACAAGACCATAATTTGCGGCAGCTAAATTCGGAATCTTTACCCATTTCTTCCATTACTCCTGCTCCCTGGTTGCACTTGGAATGATTTTATCAGTGGCATTATGACTGGTTCCTGCAATTTCACTGGATTCAATAGTTACTTGCGGAGCTGAGAGTATAAAACTTGTGTAGCATCCCTGTCTAGAGATATTCCGGTAAGATGTATTAGTACGGAGTTTGTGGTTCCACAACAGATTCTATCTCGGTTTTGTTGTCGTCCGTCCGCACCGATCGCGTGAACTGCTGAAATGGTGAGAGTATGTGAGGTATGTTGAGTGTTGAAGCAGCTAGCAGCAGTGGTCGCACCTAGGGAGGTTGCACCGTTTTGTTGTATAACAATGGAAAGGGAAGACTATACAAAGAAGGCAGGAAAAAGCGAAAAAATGAGAAAAGACGAGAGAGGAAGGAAATGACAAAATTGATGTTACATGGGATTATACATGTGGGATTGCCAACGGCTATCTTGGGATAATCCAGTCATCTAGCTACTTTGGAATGAATCTACTGTCGTTGCCGGGAGTTCATTCCATATCGGACAGACTCGGACAGCAAAACTATGCAGTCCGCATAAAAGACTACTACGTGGTATACAGATCTTGTACTTATGACCCCTGAGGCTCACTGTATTGGCGAGTGTAAAAAGCCTTTTGTTGGGGTGACTCGGGCAGCGTAAGATTTTGTATGTTAATATAAAGTCTCCTCTCAGACGTCTGTAGGCTAGGGGCATAGTTCCAGCTTCGACAGACAGTCTTCATACGACAGGGAAAACAGGCCCGTCTCTGGACTGCCTCTAGAGCACTGACGTCTTTCTTCCACTAAGGCGCACATGCCTGAATGCTGACCTCCAGAAGTGGCCTTACCAATGTGCTATAGATACGTGAGAATCTGCCGACTTGGAAATTCCCAAGAATTCTACTAAGCATAACTAACCTGCTGCTAGCTTTCTGTACCAACAGCATAGTGTTAGTACTAGGAGAGCGGTCTGATGTAACGACGGTACCTAGGTCGCGCTCCTGATGGACAGTGGCTTGGGTAGCACCACGGATGCGGTATGTTCTAATGCTGTGATGACGAACTTGCATAGTCTTTGACTTGGACGTGTTGAAGGACAGTCGATTTTCCACGGACCATAGATCCAGGGCATTTAGATCACTTTGAAAATCTTTTGCGTCTCCAACGCTTTGTAAGACATACCATAGTTTCTCATCGTCGGCATACATCACAACGAGGGAGTCACTCACGCCTAGGAGATCTTTAACATAGACTAAGAAAAATAAGGGTCCAAGTATGGAGCCTTGTGGTACACCTGTTGTAGTGTTATACAGCCTAGACAGCTCACCACTAACTCTAACTGTATATTTTCAACAAGATAGGTATTGTTTGGGCCCAAAACAAACCTCACTGCATAAGCCCATATCATCCCATTTACCCAGTGGTATAATGTGTTCAACTTCATCGAACGCCTTCGTAAAGTCTAAAAACACAGCATCAAGTGGGAGGCGTTCCTCGGCAGCTTTCGGCCGCGAGTCAGCGGCAGTCAGTAGGTTGGTCTTGCATGAGTGATCGTTTATGAAGCCATGCTGCTTCGGTGCCAACAGTAAATGAGCATTTGAATAGTTTATCACAAAATCGTCTACCATGCTCCCAATCACTTCTGACATGGTTGGTAGCAGAGCAACCGGTCCGAAGTTACTGGTGTTCCTTTGATCCCCACCCTTGTTGATGAGAGAGGTGAAGCCGTGCTTCCAAGTGGCTGGAATACAACCAGTATAATATGTGTTTGAACTAACGAGCAAGCGGTTCTGTCAGCTCATCTGCGCGTACTTTCAGCAATTATGGGGGTGTCTCGTCAGTCCCCGGGAGCTTATCAACTCGCAACAGGAGTGACCTGGAGTGTACGTTAGTCGCGGTAAAGTTAAGGGATCAGTCCGAGGAACGATTAGGACAGAAAACCGTGGCGCATGGTCTTGTCTCAGTTGAGTTGCTGAAGACAGATGCGTGCTGAGCACGTAATACCTCAGCTGCCTCATACTTAGTGATAAAGAGTTCTGAAAGTCCGGTGAGAGAGGATATGGCAGCTTTCGGAAATTATCCGTTTCACGGGATTCGCCTTGAAGGTCGTTCAAAAGCCAAAACGGTCCTTTTGGCGCAAATCCTCGATTTTTAAATATTTTATGAAATTTTAAAATCGGAATTCCAGGCAAAGTACCTACAGTACATCAATTGTAAATCAGCGGCGTTCATGAAAAAAATGAAATACATCGATTAAGTCCCAAAAGTTTTAGCTTGGTGATGAAAATTTTCCCCACAATTTTCGCGAAAACATCCCGTTAGCTCACTTTTTCAAGTCTCACAAATGCAATCATTGCCATTTTCGAAATGAAATACGTCATCCTAACACCTGAGAGTGCTGCATTTTGCGGCGTTTCACAGATATGGCCGAAATGTAAATATACGACCATACTGTGTTTGCTTTGCACTTTAACAAGAACATCAACACATTTGATAGTGAAACATGTATGACGACATTTCCAACTTCATTTCCTATACGATATTCAAACTATTTTTCTTTGTTTGCAAGATTTCAGGTAGATACTGGTCGATGAAACATTGCTCTTAGAAATGGTTGGAAATGACGCTATCATATGGTTGTTTCCATCTTCGGTTAATATAGATCGGCGTAAGAAAAGGGTACCATATCCCACTTTATCATCTAGAATCTTCAGAAGTAAATTCCATCCAC
>JTDE01000789.1:29238-40735 GCA_014338405.1 Paragonimus skrjabini miyazakii
TGACGTCTTCTACTTGGCCGAACGTGACACGGATTGGCCGAGGGCGTCCGTCTTGGTGGGACTTGCGAAGTCTGCATAGTGCAGATTTATCTTCCACGCCTAGCTTAGGTAGATCACAAAGAGATCTCCACTGCAACTGATCATAAGGTTTTTTCTAGTTAAGCAACGTGCTTTCGCTTTCTGAAGTGCTATAGATAATGAGATTGTCTAGGGAACTCGGAGCAGTGACTACTCCTGGGCGTATTTGTGCCTCGTGTTCTGAACTGCGGGACGGCCGTGTGATTACTGCTTTCGACTAACGGCTTAAAGCTTTTCTGGTTCGTACTTATGGGCAGTTTGGACGCACCAGCTCGCCGAGACACAGTAATGATGCGTTTACCACGCTTCCGCTTATTGCGGCCTGTCGAAGCAGGTCTACTAACTAGTACAGAAGACGGCGGACTTTGGTTGTATGTAGGCAGGATGAGGTTGCCTGGCGTTGGAAATGCATACTGTAGCGATTGAGGAACTGACTAACTCACTTGTTCCGTCTTTATCCTGAGTGATGCTGTCCCCACCGATGTTTAGTTGGCATATTACACAGCGGTGTCTGAGGGCTGAGGTTGGTAGGTCTCGGAGCCTTATATACAAGTCTATGAGTAACTCGGGGTCACACTTGCAGTGAAACCAGAGGCCATGGCTTGACTGCGAGATCCTGCTACCTTTGAACGGGGTCAACAAACGTCGGCAGTCGGATTAACGGCACGTCCCATGCTAGCTAACTAACCAGTATGCAAAGCTTGTAAAGTTTAGGAAAATAAGGATGAAGAACAAGATGAATAAAACTTGCCTAACATGATGTCCGGTGAGTCTCTATGGTGCCACGAGGTATTGCTGTGTTGCTGCAGTGGATGGTATATCAGTGGCAGCAACGTCATGAGATGAACTCCGTGCAGCAAAAGTAATAGGGAAGTTTTTGAAGCATTCTATCGTAAAAATAGCGCTTCCACGTAGATAATTTGTGGTAATAAAGCCGTTTTCCCTTCCCTTCAAAAATTCGTCAAGTTAACTTTTATCTTCGCTCCGTCGATTGGGGGCGGTGGAATGAATCTGCCTCGCGCCTTCATGCACTGCTAGATGCGCTGATGCGCTCGGAAGACGGCGGCTCCTGCCTTTGCGAGCTGAACTGGTTGACCTTCTTCGCTCAAAAACTGTTTCAGTGTACTTAAGGAAGTTAAATAAGCTTCGTAGTCCACCTGTTCGAGAGCAACATTACAATTTTCAGTGCAAACGGGTAACCGTGCCAGTCTATCGATAGTGTTTAGGATATTTCAAGCACCCCTCAACAAATCTGCGATCCGAGATCTTACGGAATGAAACGGCTGTTAATTAGGCACTTGCGATGTCTCTGTGGTCTTCATGTATGCCGTTCGTGATGGCAAAATTATACAGTCCTTGCCCGCCTCGCGATCCCTTTCCTTGACAATAATGTGAAGGATAGAGCACTCTCTGGGCGCAGACTGCTGCGCTACAATCAGCATAATAAACAAATTGCTTCGTGAACTTTCAGTAACTAATTGGATCGCCGTTAGGTAGGTGGAAACAAATTGTGGCAAGTCAGTGAAATTCGGTCTGTTCGTGGAGGTAATTTCGTTAAAAAATACCCTGAGGGGCTTCAGACTTACAGAGGGCAAGACAAACTTGGTTCTAAAGGTTTGTCAAGCACTGCTTAACACAAAGGCTTGCAGAACTCTGTGGTTCAGATAGCGACTGCTTCTGATATCCACCAGACCCCAAATTAAGCGATCAATTTTCAGGTTCCATATGATGTATTCCGGCTACCACCACATGTTTTTTAGCTTACATTTAATCCTTTTGCAACTCCAAGTAGCTGGCCGAATCCTTCTCCCTTAGCGTGGCAGTCCTAAGGGTTGACTGGGCATTGACGTTGTTTCTATTACTAGCCCCAAATTAAGAAAATATACCATCGACACTACGACGAATACCAATGCCATCAGACTGAGAATTGCCTCTGCTTTGGCATATCCTTCGTGGCCTTTGTGCATCGCAGCATTCTTGTCGGATGTGGTTGAATTGTTCAACAACAGATTTCCATTTCCATCGCCAACAGGTTGAGTAAGGTTGAGACTGAACAGTTTTCGACAAACGTTCAGACAAATACAGCCTACCAAATTCAAAACAAGGTGTGATCGACGATCCTACGGCACTGGTTGGTGAGCAGCTGAATGTGCAGAAAAATCGACTACATACCTCAACTGCGGCGGTCAGTACCAAAGGCGGAAGTGTGCCGTGAATGAACAAATTGGAGGACCGATACAAAATGAACGTACAAAGTTATCTCACAAGTCCCTTAAACGTAACGAAAAGAATTCTTCTTTAATAGAGCACGCCAATTAAAAGCAAATAAGTAACATAGTGACTTCCAAATCAATAAGACAATGCGTGCGAGTGAACACGTACTGGTAAGTTGCAAAATTGAAAGGGGGTTATATACAAAAGGGCCGAATGGAAAACGTGGGCTTCAGAGGCATCTTAGATGGATTTTCCAACACATTCTTCAACCACAAGATACACGCCTTTTCCGAAAACGTGTGTAGCGTTTCCAAGTCTTGTTGTTTCGAACCTTTCTTTCACATGGAAATGTAGCTCGAAACTTAGGGGTGAGGTGACGTGCAGTTTCTGGAGAGGGAATTGTTCCACGCTGTGACCAATTTTATGGATGGCTGGACGGGAATACGTTTCACATCTCCCGCTTTGCCACCCATGTTATCATCGCTCCTGATACGTGGTAGAAATAATTGCTTTAGGGTCTCAGCGATGATCAAAGCTTTAACAATTTGGCATTTATTTAGAAGGTTCTGATGCATGACAAGGAGTTACCACAGGCATACGAAAGCATCAAGGTTTCCTGAGGTCAGAGGCAGAAGGAAAATGTTGAAGTAAACATGGGTGGAACATATGAGGACGAGGCGTTGGATGTACTATTGACCACAAAGAACAATTTTAGGCGGTAATATTTGAAGAGTCTAGTCTTTATAAAATCGGAGCCTCGCCAGCCACTTATAGGATCCAACTATCAACCGACTAACGCTACTAGCAATTAGTTGACTGGCCTTGTGGAGATAACTAATCATGTAGCAATTATGCCTTGCAAACACAAACCAATAGGTGGTAACCTAACGTGCGCAATATATCCCGGACATAATTCTCTGCCCCGGCAAAACAAGCGGAAGTTCTCTTCTGTTTTCAACTGAGTGGATGAAACCAACGTATCCCAGAGTCCATCAGACAGAGAAAAACTTTGGACCCCATATTAACCATGGATATCTGTGGAGATGTTCTTTATAGAAAATCCTCTTAGAAGTGTCCACAGTATCGTCGAGTCTGCTTGATTTATATATGACTACCAAACCGACATTTATGTTCCGACGTTCGACCAAATGTATTGATTGGTATACCATCTGTTCTCTGCTAAGATCCTTAAATTGGAACACGTGCTCTCGCACGCCAGGCCCAAAATTAGCAACCGAAAGATTTCTCAAACATTTCACTTTTTGTATCGATCTTCCGGGTCCCATAAAGTGAAAACGCGTCGAGCCATACGTACAAATGCAAACTAAACTGACAGATTTAAAATACTTCAGTCGAGGGACAGAAGAAAACACTAGATTTTTCCACGGCAACGCAAATGAGCAACAAGTTCCAATACATAGGTCATAAAACGCAGCTGCAGTATTTAAACGGAGAAAATCTTGCACTCAGTGACAACCAGGGAGGTATGAAACCGACAAAGCTGATGAAGCGGGGATATTCCATGAGGAACCCTGCTGTAAACGTTATTGCTCTCAGACATAAAAGGGTTGTTGGTGACCCTGTTGGAACATGTGAACTCTTCAACTCACACTTTACCACCTCGTTTAGCGTGGGAAGCACAATATTATTAGTTAGTACACCGTAGAAAACCCCTAAGGTTATGAGTAATGCTCTGATTGATTTTAGAAGTAGCAGCCCACAGTTAACTCCCAATAAACAATCAGTCCATCTCGGACCTAATGGTATCCCACCAGTGGTTGTCAAGCAGGAAGGTGAGGGTATATCCCTTGTTTTACTTAGTTTGTTCACATTAACACTTTTATGCAGCACCTGCCCCCACAAATGTAACAATTCAATCATTATGTCCCCCTACAAAGCGGTCCAAAGCAGGAAATTAGTAACTAGCTCCAATCAACCACACATCCTTCTACTCAAGAATGTTTGAAAGAGTAACAAAAGGGCCTGTTATCGGGTTCTCGAGGTCACAAACCCATATAAACCTTTCGCAGCACGATTTTCTTAGTAAGCACTCGTGTATGACGTGTCAGTCGGAAATATTAAACCACATACCCATGTCCGTTGACGCAGGAAATGCGGCAATAATTATGCCCCTAAATGGGCAAAAGGCTTTTGATCGTGTGCTCCGTAAACGCCACTTGATCAAAACAGCATCTTTTGGCATGGAAGACCATTTGTTCAGCTAGCTTGCATCATGCCATGAAGGCCTTACCTGGACAGTCAAAATAAGAGAGCACTGCTCAGCACCAAAACCAGTAACTAGTGGGGTGGTCCAAGGAAGTGTTTTTGGACCGTCGCTTTTTCTCATATATATTAACCACGTATTCCGCGTTATTAAACACGGCCAATATCTGTCTGCCGGGATATGGCAAAACGTTCACGCACTCCGCCAGTCCAGCAACATTGTCTTCTGCCCACAAAATATACGGAAGGATCTGATATCATTGGAATCGTGGTGCGAAACGTAACTGATGACGTTCCCAGCGAACAAACTGAACATTATCAATCGTGGTTGTAAAATACCCAATGGTTCTATATCATTAGATTATCACAATATTGGTACCGCCACTTCCGTTCGAGATATGAGAATACGGTAATCAAACTCCTTCAGTTTTTCTAGGCAAGTGTGCCTTCAGGTAGCCGAAACTAAAATGGCAACGTGCTGTATCAAAAAGACATTTCTACTGGTTGCGAGGCTGATTCTTGGTAAATTGTATGTTCGACCTCAACTTGACTATAACAGCTTCACTTGCTGCCATCTATACAAATCTGATGGGCCTGTGCTGAAAAATCTCCAACAATCATTTGCCAAAAGTTTATTAAGATATCCATTCTAATTCGTCTCTGAAAAACGTTGTCAAAAACTTCATACTGCTCCACTCTCATTACGAAGATTGAAGTTGCACCAAACACTCCAGTATAAACTGATACATTTGAATGTCATTACTACAGCGCTCAACATTCATTTTCAACACAGCTGCCCACAGTATAAGAAATAAAGGTTCCATTTTGTCAACCCTGTCAGCTCGGAAAAAGATACGGACTTACTCCTTTATTGTAAAATGTTTATGCATTTGAGTTAAACTTCCTAATGAAATCAGAATCTGTAACAACATTTGGAATTTTAAAAAGGGCTTGGATGGCTACCTTGTGCTATCAAACACAATATCTACAAGCTCTGTGTGCCTTCTGATGACTTTTTGAACGTGGCCAGGGAACATCTAGCTGCTTTCAGACTCCTCTTGGAAATCGTTTCTCCAAAACAGTTTGTTGTGTCTGTACTATTTACCCAGACTGCCTCTAGTACTTCTTCCACTGTACACTCACAAAACCTCTGAAAATCGACATAATTCTTTTCATACCCGGTACTGTGCACGCATTACCCAGGTTGCTGGGAAACGTAAAATTCGAGCCTAGTAGTAGATCCAGCAGAATGATCTTATATCTTATATATAGAACATGCACATGAAAAAAACAGGCTCACAATAAACACATACATTCTCCCCACATCCCTATGCCCGTTTGTAATAAACTTCCTGGTACGCCTTCAAGCTAAAATTAATGATAGCCCGTTACAACAGTTTACCCACCAGCATACAGAAGCTCTCTACAAAATACTGTTTAAAAACACCCCTTCTGTCTACCTTAATCGATTGCATTGAAACCCCGTTTGACACCTTTTGCCGCCTCCCCCTGCCCCCAAACCTCTTTGTTAACTACCTAACAACATTATGTTATGGAATATCAATTATGTTTTACACGAACTTTTATTGTTCACTTACTAATACTGTGGAATTTTCCATTGACTTTTGTGTTGGATCCAGTGCTCGTCATTTGTCTACACACTGCTTGATGACTGTTCGGTCGTCGCGGTGCACAACATTAATGGCCACGAATAAAATGTTCGATGGGCGACGGACTTTCGGAAACTCAATGAAGACATGCAAAAGTTGTCCAAGATGTGCGTGTTCGCCATTTATGTTTTTACAGCATCAGCTGCTGCGCGATTGCTGAATATCTCTGGAGTTGGTTATATTGCGTCTTCTATAAACTTCAAGGTCAGAATACTGGGGCGGAAATCGGTATTGTCCGTGTCATTGAATGAAATATCCATGACACACAATTAGCAGCACACTCACTAAGGCCAGAAGCTAAGGGTCAACGGGTGCCGCCCGTAAAGGGTTGTTGGAATGCCGTCGAGGATACAAAGCCGTATGCGGCGGGGGTTGCGGCCTTGTTTTTACGGACGGATGCACAGTAATACATGTTCCGGCATGAGTCAGGTAGGTGGTATTTTGTTTCACATTCACCATAGAAAATAAGGCGATTAAAGATGTCAGTGCTAGTAATGATATCTCGCGTTGAAGCTCAGCTGCCAAGTCTGTATCGCCCTAATGATATGTCGTTGCAAGGTTTCGAGGCACTTCTAGTTCGGTTACAAAAACTTTTACAGTAACACGGCGGTCAATTTTCATTGTAGTACTTGTCGTTTGAGTGACCCGCTAGGTCGACCACCCTATGAACGTCTTCAAGTAATTTCGTTGGATTTGGGATAAAAGGGTGTGGGTTCTAATGTTAAATTTTCAATGCCCATTGAAACATATACAGGGGTGACCAACTTGTCGCAATTGCGCATGAATTTTATGGGACGTGAAAAAAGTAGAATACAACTGGCCAGATAGAAGTGGAAAACGCTTCACCAATTGATTAGCGGTCTTCACTGTTGCGAAAAGTTTTTGCTTAGTAACACTGAAGCAATTGCTTGTCCCGCTATCTGGGGCCAAGTTTCCTAAAGAAAAAACGTGTCCAGACGCCAAATATCAGGTTATCGTTGCATCTTCCTTAGAGGGGCTTTGGGACGTTTGTCGTCTATGATTCGGTGTTGGGTCTCCTTAGAAGGTTAACCAAAACCATAACGCCAATTCTTCGGGCTTCGTTCTCAATTTTCACCGGTTGGATTACTATTGCTACAGGATGCCGCATACTGACTTTATTGGGGAGGCTGGGTAAAAAATGACAAGATCTTGCTCAATGGCATAAAATTCCCCAACAAAAAGTGCTGCAGAGTAAGTAAGTCGGGGATAAGTATGTAGTTTCAGAAGTGGAGAGACCACTGGGGTATCAGTCCCGAGAGAGTTACACTTAATTTGTTGAGACATCCTTCCAGACTTTCCGTGGTGTTTACACTGCTGACACAATAAAATTATAAGGCGAACACAATAAATATATATAAATTAGTACGTTAGAAATGCATACACAGAAAGGAAGTCAACTGTTCAAGCGTATGCTATGAAAAGCTGTGTATATTTCTATATACAAAGGAGCGAACTCATCCGGGTAAAATCGGCTATCAGGATTTTATGGGCTCACCATTCGTTGAACCTGTCCAGCAAAATAATTTCCAGTCTGCTTCTTACAGTCGAAACATGTGCGACAATGAAAAGGGAGATTCAACGCGCCCACCCCGTGGGTTATTAGTGAGCTTGAAAAAACACTTGAAACTAGTAAGCCACGGGACAGTTTGTAATTTAGCTGCAGGACAGGGACAAGACAGTGACAGCTTGAATAGGAGAAAAATGGGTAGAAAACTTGAATTATCAAAAGCATACGATTTACTACGCCTATCAAAAACGCTATTTACTTTGGTCCCTTTGCCAACTGTTGACTTTTTCTAGGGTATGTGATTAGTTGCTGGGTTACCACGACTACTCGGATGAGTACGGAATGAATCCACTAGATCTACCGGCAACGTTACTTTAGCCAGACGGGATTTAACATTAAGAGGTAATGCATCGAGCAAAACGTAACACACAGGAACGACAAGCAATATATTCTCTTTTGGTGGTCGTGGAATACTGACCAGTGCACACCGGTGGGGGCCAACGTTGGATGATTGTGGTTCACAATTGTGACTCATGTTGTGTCAAAAAGAATATTTGAATCATTTTGGTACGCTGAATTCCGAATTTTTAGAAAAGTTATCCTACGCTTAAGCTGGTTGCTTGTTCAAATTACTACAAAATACAAAGTAACAAGTCATGGCCGGAGGGGATTGTATTTCGTGGGAAAAGATTCAGGGTGGGCATTGTTTCAGTTTTTACGGCGATGCTCATTTTTGTTTATATTTGGTAGCTTAAAACGCAGGCGGTTGACCTGTCTAAGACGTAGTTGCTTCGAGCATATGAAAAGCGTGTCATTTAACCTTCGTCTTCGTGCAAAAACATCTTGGTTGAGCCATGAAGATTGATGCCACCGCGCATAGGATATTGATTAAAGGCTTTCACGTATGGGTTGCCGTGTTCAACAAAGTGCAATCGCTGGGTTTGCGAAACACTAATCGTTACAGATGAACGTTGATGCAACACGTCACAGTTCTGTACGACAAAAAGATATGATGTTGTTGAGCGATATTGAACAGATGACTAGATTCTTGTCGTAACTTTCCCCGACTTATATGCGAAAGACTTTGCCAGTCAGCAATTTTGGTGTAAACAAGTTACAACGTCCCTAGATGCCGAACCAGCTGACAATGTAGCGTTGTTCAAGCTACGATATGAACGGCGTTAACTGTACGCAAACAGCGGACCTTTAACTTATCTGACAGTATTTCAGTCAGACAGCGGTCATCCTCAGAACAAACGACACCGGAAAAATTACTAAGTAATGAGATTGAGGTGATAGAATAGAATCCCATCGTTTTAATATATTAGGTGCCTTGTTGTTTTACTTTGCAAAACGTGGCAATTATGTAGTCCGTCGGTATGGTGCTTCATTGTCAAAACAAATTTAAAACAGCCATTCGGACGCGAAGTGATATCTTTCACATTTTTGAGAAATATGCGAGTGAATATTTCAAGACAAAAATATAGAGTTCATTGAGCGTAATAGTTGTCTTGTAAAGAAAAAATCTCTCGTACGTAAAAACTTTTCATAGTCTCGCTTTTGTTGAGAAACGGGGTTTGTAATTTTCTTTCGATAATAGCATCCTGTTGGCTCCCTTCAACATCGTCGCCTGAAATGCCGACAAGGAAACATATCCAACACATAATTCGGATAGATAATTAACCTAAAATCGTGGAGGTATATTAATGACGATCGGCCACGTTGATATCAATTGTGAGGTACGATGCAAACCCGTTGCGTTCGAAAATCGCGATTTTAGGTATATATTCCATAAACCACGCGAAATCGGGAGTCTCTATAAGACGGCAATAAATAATTCACCCTGTAAGTTTCGATAAACGTATTTTCAGAACATTAAATCTACTATGAAGACCGACATGATGCCGTTATAAAAATAATACAAACTTCCTTCCTCCTCACAAGTGTCTGTGAGCAATATATCAGGCACCAGTGAATTTTCATTATAACACAGTTCCCACAATCAGTGAACTCTATATGGTTGTCTCAAACTATGCATTTGAATACTTCACGGAAATGTGATAAATATCACCTCGCGTCCAAATGGCTGTTTCCAATTTCTTTTCACCTTGAAACACCATGTTGGCGGACTAAATGATTGCCCGAACGCTTAAGTCAATTTTTATCTAAATGACAAAGTTATGTGGGTGTTTTCAAGACCAAAACAGCTACACAAAATTATTCATCACGGGTGAACAGAAATCACGACAGAACCCCAGAAATGTGAGTGGCAGCACATTCTAACGAATCACCCTTCTAGGGACGGTTTACCGTAAGAAAAACAGCATGCTTTCTTTCACCGGATGCAACCAACCAATAGTTCAGCGACTTGTAAGCCTCTGCAGTACTCCTTGAATGCCAGTCGTAGACCGTGAGTTCCTGAGCCTTCGTGTTCGGAAAAATTATTTTACCGAAAAAAATCGTTTTATTGGTTTAGTACCTGATGCACAAATTGAAATCTTCGAAATCTGCGTCACGGACCCATACCTGTTTGTTTTAACTGGCCGTCAGTTAAAAAAGACCTAAGCGTAGTTGTTTTTCGAAAATCGATGTTGTAGCGCATCGTGTTGTTGTGTTGTTACCGCCACCTTTGTTTTTAATTGTGTAAGTCGTGTACATATATTACTGGGCCGTTGGCTCACGCTTATGTCCCTTGTCTCCTTTCACAGGACTACCGTTGGAACATTTACTTCAGAAGAACGCTGTACCCCGGTGTCTCCACTTTGCTCAAAGTTGATTTACGAGGGTAACAGGTATCCGAAGCCAGAATGTCTGGCTTCCCTGTTACAGCATGGCTGCTGTTGTTGTGGTCGACTGCGTGCGGCAATGTTAACGCAAGGATTCTGGGGCTATTTTTAGTTGTTTTTTTTTAATTTGTTGATTATTTTATTTTCGGTTGTTTATTTTTTATTTGTAGAAAATGGATTATATTGCGACTTTCAAAGCGTTGTTTGGGAATCGTGAAGTTCAAGCTTTCGCACAATTCCAAAAGTGTCTTCAGAGGTGCATGGATGAGGTGGGGGTTATTTAGGTTCGTGGGACGGGCCGTAGGGTGTAAACTGCTTTGAAGTACGATAAGGTAATGTAACACCGTATCCTGAAAACCGTGCAGATGTATTATCGTTGTACGAAATAAACAAGGCGTAAAATTGTTTGTAGGGTTGGGCGACGTGGCTAATGGGTTAACTGTTGTTAACAAGTCAGTTCTCGCGACACATGTCGCAGATCACGATTTCATGTGGTCCGACGAAATGCGTGCCTGGTTGTGAACTCTTTCGAGTTGGAGTGCAACCACCCCCTCAGTCGTCTGCTATATTAATCCCATTCTATGAATCATGCACTCACCGTCAGTGAATTGAACGAATGCAGGAGTCTGTTCCAGTATACTACACCAACTGCTGACATTAGGCAGTATGTAGCGGATGTTTACCACTGACGTCGGAAACATCCGCCAAAAATTGAAGTCTGCAATGCCGAGTGAGTTTGCTATGCAAGGTTTGTCACGAAACATTGGAGAACCTTGGTGAGGTGCTGTCAATAATTAGTGCGAAAGGTGTGGCGTGCACCATGAGAGATGGAAGTGACAGATATACGAATATCTGCTTCAACCGGCGAACGCAGATTGTGCTATTTTGACGTTTCCCCCATGTTGTGAATGTGAATGCCACCCACGGGACAAACAGGCACAAGTATGTCATTGTATATTTGCTCATACTATCGAAGTTGGAAGTTATATCAATTCCTA
>JTDE01000789.1:40835-65193 GCA_014338405.1 Paragonimus skrjabini miyazakii
CGATCCGTGATGTATGGGTACGTTCGTAGTGAGAAGTATGCTTTACTACGTAGGCTGTTCGAAATTTTTCGGGAAATGAAGGGCGCTCACATAGCGGTGAAAACATTTGTTATAATAATAATGGTATATTTTTCAACGCTTATGTGAGGAAAACGCTCTGATAAGCGTGATCAGTATGCACATTGTAGCGTGAAACGCACACAGTACACATAATTGTTAATTGCATAATACACCAATTATGAAAATAAAGTAACAAAACGGACATAATAATAGGGGAATATTCTAGTTTGTGAAGAAGTATTTGGCTCACTCGCCTCTAAAACGATAGTTCTCAAAATTATCAATGTTCGGTAAAAAGTGCTGAATAGTTACATCAATTCCCGCTTCACAATGTTAACGTCGGCCTTATGTCCAAGGTCTTGCCAGAAAAAAGATTTTTCAGGACGGAGAAAATGAACAGTCGAAGAATTTCGCCATCATTTGATGTAGACGGTTCCGGAAAAATATGTGAAAAATTTTGTGAAGATAAAGGAAGATAGAAGGGTCCCAATTTTTGCGGAGAACTGGATGATCTTCTGGACTAGATTCTGTTATTTCCTCAAAATCGCGGAATTTCACAGACCTCGCGAATTGTCCAACAAGTAGGGGATTTTGATTGTCCGGACGTCGTGGAATGTTGTCTCGCGTCAGAATTTATCGTGGAATCGAGAATGAAAAGCAAAATTACGTGATGAACGGCGGAACATAAAATGATCATGTGAAGTATGACGAATAATGGTATCTGATATTTTCTGTCCAAACCTTTCATATAAAATTTTTAACATTGTGTTAGTGAATAAAATATATATCTTCAGCAAACAATTGTTATCGTGTAACACGAAACGAGATCGATTCATAGCTTTCCTAGTATATGACTACAGCTGAATTCCGATGTCGGTTTACTATATACAGCCGTTATGTAGAATGGAAAAGATGTCTAGCAACACGGGAAGATCGTCAGGTGGTCTGTTAGGATAGGAAGAGGAACATATTTGTATGTAGTCATATGAGGCAAACAGGCTAGGTTATATGTATATATTTCCAAGCAGTTTTAACGTGCACAACTATTGTACAGTGGTTGATAACTATACACAACTGGTAACCATTGAATATGGAGTTAGATTGTATTGGGATGGTAGGGTTACTACTAACGGCGGTATGTATAGTGTTAAAACGTGTTGGCTATAGTTTCGTTGTTCAGCTGCAAGTTTTGGACATAACTATGTACAAGTTCTATACTGCTGGAGAAATAAGCTTCGGAATTGATGAATGTCTCGAATGGTGAAGTTGATAACTTTGATCAGTTCGAAGTGTGTGTGGCGTTGTATCATGTGTTATAGGTTTCCCCTCAGATGTTTCAGATAAGATCAGATGTTTAGATGCTGTTAGGTCTGTTTTCAAAGAGGTCGTCTTCAGACAGGCAGAGTTTGAAAATAGATGACGTTCCTTAATGTCAGGAAAGCCTCTAAGCTTCGTTTGAATTGATGTATATCCTTACTGGTTTTGATTGTATGTGAGAGTTTGTTCCAAATGTAGGTATACTTCACTAGAAAAAAGTTGAACGCAGTTTTTTACAGGATTTAAGAGCTGTCAACGTGAACCCTTTGTACGTGATTTTGTATTTTGAGCTACGCTGAAGGCAAATCGCGAGTTTGACAGTAAATTTATTGCCATAAACTAGATTATACATTAGTGCAAGGTTCAGCTTGAGACGCCGTAGTCAAAGAGGGTCTAGTTCAGGCTTCTGGCAGCGTTCTCTGTACTTCAGAGAAGATGGATAACTGACTAACTTTTTCGTGAATGCACGTTGGAGACTTTCCAGAGCTAGTCTATCAGACTTGAGCAAATGACTATATAGCAAAGTTCAGTACTCAAGTTCGGGTCCTACGCACAGCTTATAAAGGTGTAGTCGAGCTGCAGGAAGGAAGAATGAGTGCTTAATATATCCAATCGTTCGTGCAGTTTAAGCTACTAGGGAATATACATGTTCAGCGAAATTGAATGAGTTTGAGTAATGCATACCCAGGTCGCGGACTGAGTTGGCATTTGAAATACCATGACCATCCAGCTTTATAAAGTCCTCTGGTATATTACAACCACGTGCGACGATGGTGGATTTATTGGCTGAGAATTTCATCAACCAAGTTTTGACACCAAGACTCTAGTGACGTGAAGTCCTGTCGTATATTTCCTAAAGAAGAATCGAGATCGCCAGGAGGACAAGTGTAGACAAGTTTGATGTCATCATCGAATAGGACCAGTTTGCCATGCTTGATAACTTTACATATATCATTCATATACATAAGAAAGAGTAACGGTCCCAGGACGCTTCCTTGAATCACTCCACTGGTGACTGGTCTGGGCGTTGAGCTGTAATCTCCTAGTTTCACTGTTTGTATGTGGTCTTGAAGGTATGAGGTAAACCAGCTGAGCAATGGGTCGCATATACTGAAAGATGCCATTTTGATCAGAAGGCGCTTATGAGGCACACGATCAAAAGCTCTTTGCATATCCAAAAGTACAATAATAATTGCGTTCCCTGGATCGGCAGATTTTCTAACATGATTAAAGAATTCGAGCTGGCACAACATGCACGAACTTTTGCTGAGGAACCCATGCTGGGAGTGGTTTATAAGATTTTGTGATAATAAGAATTAAACCATGCGACAAAAATATCGCATCCTTTCCAACACTCTGGAACAAATTGAAGTATGGTCAATGGGACGATAATTGTTGATGTCTTGTCGCGAGCCACTTTTGTACCGGGGCTGAATTATAGAGTTTTTCCATTGGAGAGGGAAGGAGCCTAATAATAGAAAAGTGTATAAATATTGAGCAAAATAAGAGGAATGTCATCCCTCGCGTGTTTGAGAGCAACAGGGTGTATACCCTCTGGACCAGGAAGATAAGAAGGTTTGGTAGTAACTTACTGAGAGCGTATTTTTACTGTATCAGCAGTAACGTGGCTTAGGAACGTGTTTGTTTTTGAAGGGAGAGGTGGAGGTAATATGTTTCCTTCAATGTTGAACGAAGCAGCGAAATATGAATTGAAGACCTCGCAGATTGTCACAGGATTATCTACGTTGGTTTTGTTCTGTGGTGTAACTATTGAGATAATAGGGTCTCTTGTACAGTTTCTGCGTTTCAATAACTCTATCAACTCAGAGCTGTTCTCTTTGCTGTTCAGGCACGCTTTTCCTCATTTAAGTGGAGCATTTTAGTTCTATTTTCTGTAGTGTCAAATATTTTATGCATTTGAATAATAAGGGCGAAATCGTGTGGTTTCCGGTGTCGTAATTTCAGGCTTTTGAGCTTAATTTGCTCTTCATGAGTGAGGATTCTATCTTGACTACACACATTACGGCGTTTTGATCGTTCTGGGTCTAGGATATCCATACAAAACCTGAAGCGTTCTTTAAATACTTCGACTGCAATACTAGGATCAGAGGTCAGAAAGAATGTGTTCCACACCAAGGACCTCAACAGAGTGGCGAACATGTTAGAGTCGACTAATTTTATTTGGCGATAACATATTATTTTCAACATTTTTACAACTTTTAGGACAAACATGAAGTTAACCACTTTGTGATCACTTCATGGAAGCCGTTCTAGGACGGATACTTTAGCAGAAAAGACACCTGTTGTAATAATGAGATCTAAAGTTTGGTCTACTCTGGTAGGTGCTGAAACGTGTTGGCGCCAACTAATTACTTGGACACATGCGAGAAACTCCGTTTGATTTGTAGGGGTTGTGAAAGAGGTCCAAGAAATATTGGGCATATTGAAATCTCCACCAATGATTATTATTGTTATTATTATTATTACTGTGTGGGGAATGTTGATACATAATTCAGTCCATAAATAAGGTTGGTCATGTCGTCGTGAGTGGTATTAGATGGTCTGTAGACGCATCCTAATAGTAGTTCACATGATTCAGTTGACAATGATAGCCACAATGAGCCATCAGTTCTATCAAGACACGGCTCATCGAGTATGGTTGTAGAGTACTGCTCCCTTAAGTAAATTAAATATCCACCGCCACGTCCTGTACCGCGATTCTCACGGAACATATGATAATCTATAACATTTAGTTGTGTGTTTGAAGTCTCAGGGGTACAAGGACTATATAAAAAGACGAAAGGTCTAAAAATATGCATCTTATTGACTGGTAATCATGCATTCAAAAGCAATAAATTTAGTGCATTTTCCTTATTCCACGTTATTTTTAGACCTTTGAAAATGTCCAAAACAGAAGGGTCTTTGTGATTCAGAGACTTTGGTGACGTCGCTTGGTCAGATGCGGTTATGTTGAGCACATCGATGACTAATGGAATGTCGCCTGCATCTGAGTCCATGACAGAAGATTTTGAAAAAGTGTCAGTAAGGCGCGGTGGGGCAGTGGGTCTATGGAAGGTGAACTGGGCAGGGGAGGTTTGAACGGTGTGTGATGCAATAAAAAAGGGTAAGGTTGAAATGGGTTGGTCATAACTACATGCACGTTGTCTGCAAAAGGATCACGGGTTGCATTTAGGTGAGCATTAGTATTATGGGAGCTGTTCGTACCAAAAGGGGCGTTAAGCATGGGATAAGCAACTCTGGTGGAAATAGTGGGGTTCTGGTTAGGCCATGTTTTAAAAGGTTTGTCACGTTATAGATTGCTATTGTTGGGAAAAGGCCTAAGATTAGGGGTTGGAAATAGTTACATTCTTTTTGCCCTGGGTGTGGGTATGGGGTTACATGCTTACTTTTCCCCCTTGTAATGCGGAGGAGGTAAGCACGAGCGACTCGTAGGATAGTGAATTGAGGAGGGTTTATTTAAGCCAGTGCTCCACTGGTGGCCGGTTGTTCGGTTCCTTTGGGATGGGTTTAAAGTTGGAATGCCGGCGTGTGTCTGGCTGGTAGATGTTCTGAGCCTTACTTCGTGTGATCTAGCTACCGCGTAGATAGGTTGAGATCTAGACGCTTCCTTTGGTTCAATATGGACATATTTATTTACATGCTGTTGTTTGGAAGTTGACTCCTCGACAGGGGCCGCCAGTTCGTAAGACAGGTAGCTGGAGCTGTCAAGATCTACCGTTAAATTGATCAAGTCGACGAGTATGTTGTCTTCTGTTTTGTCGTTGGTGTTTTCAAGAGGAGGAGTTCTGGCATGCTCAAGTTTGATACAACAGGACGAAGCTACACACTCAGCTGGACCCGATTCATTACCCTTGGACATCGTCGCACCTTGTTTGAATGCGTCCTTGGCCACACGCTTGGAGGTGACAATGCTGCGCAATAAGCGACTTTGGCAGTCCATCTCAAGTGGCGTTCTATCCTGCATAATTCTTATCACTTTAAGGGAGGTTTTGGACTTGATAATATCCTAAAATTGGATGAGCTGTCTCGCAATTGTTTCGCTCCGGAATTGGAACAAAAGCGGGCAGCAAGTCTTTTGAGTCTTCTTACGAAGACGAATGCAGATATATGATGTCGGGTCTATATTAGTAATCCTCGTGAGTAACTTTTTATGGCCATCGAGGTTAAGCTTATCTGGCACATGGAATACAATGGCATTATATGTGCAACGCATCCGTTTTGTGATTTGTGTTGTCAGCGTGTGGAGGAACATGCTTGCGCTCCCTATGTTATCCATCTTGGGACTTTCCGGCACTTTGACGATGTAAGATAGGGAGATAAGATTCTGCTTCAGAGAATGGAATACAGCATAGCTTGTTTTTAGTTAGGCAAGTTCAGCTTCCACTTTAGATACCTTACCAAATAACTCCGCCAATAGATTCTCTAGGGGGATAGAACAGTTCTTAGTTAGAGGGGTACTGGTGGGAACCACCAGTTTATCTTCATCCGCTTTAAAGGCAGCATCTTTGGAAGGGCCCTTGTAAGTTTTGGACTTAGAGCTCAATATCTACTTTAGAGCTAGAACAACTGCTTTTGACACCAGTCGATCTTGTTTGACGACCGGTTTTGGTCATCATTATTTGTTATATAAGAATACTTTTCTAGAGAAGTGGAAACGTAGATAAAATGTAAGCAGACTGTACGGTGTAAAGGTTGTCAAAAATAACAATTATATGAGAAACTTCAAATTAAATATCCACGCAGTAATTACTTGCCCTTTTCGAATCGCGCACGTTGGATAAGATGGCTGCGCAAATGAGGATAGCCCATGTGGTGTTCGGCTGCAACATCCTGTTGTGTTACTTTCGTGTACGTGATGCCATATGTGAGCATGTAAGTGGGCAAAACTTGTCTGTCATATTTGTTAGAAGACAAACTCTTTTCACGGTCATTATCTCTTCCATCGAATGACTACGGCAGACAATGAGGAACAGTAAGTTGCACTCTTATACAGTACAGTTTTGCAAAACTCGTAAGGTGGAAGTGTTTCTTGATGTCTTTAGTTCAACAGGTAAACTCGTCTCCATTCCAGCGTACGTGATGATTCCAAGGAAAAGTTTACTACAGTGGTAGCAAAGCACGGCGAATAGAACCAAGAAAATACCAATAACCTATCCAGTTTTTGTGCACTGTACTACGTTGAAATATGTTTATAGACTTGCCTTACGTTCGCAGCTTTATAACAGGCTTTGTACTCATGTTGTCACGGTTCGATTTTCAAAATTATAGTCAAGTTTTCCTCAAACTGAAGTCCAAATTTAACTAAAAGCGTAGGTTTCAGCGTCTTTGACATCGATTTTCATTAAATTCTACCAATAATTCTCCGAAATAACGTAGAATGCAGCTTTCATTATTTTTCCACTAATCCCTATGCCATTAAACTACCGCGCATTCCTTGCTTACGTCTTCAGAGGATCGACAAATCCAGACAACAGAATTCTAAGATTTCAGGAACTGAAACATGTCACGAAATTTCAACAATTTCAGTAGGTAAAAAATATTTTTAACTAAAAGATAGCAGAGATATTTGCGGTTACCGATCACACGCAGCGCAGTACTCCGCAGCTAAACTATTTCTTTAAGGCTGCATTCAGCCAGCTACGGCGATTACGCTACAATCACAGTTATACTGTATGTTGGTTAACCCCGTTGGTGAGTACCACGTGCCTTGTTGAATCATTCGTTCAGCGTTACAGGTTGACACCAAGTTACGCGTAATCTGGCGACCCGATGCGTACCTTTCGCAATATCCAACGATGAAAAGGATAAGTTATATCTGAAACGGTTAATTAGAAGGCACTTGTGAGAGCTGTATTTAATACGCCGCTTAGTTAATTAAGCTTCCTTCCACAAATGTGAAAACTTCCCAAAAACTTAACAAAGAATGTGCCCATACTGCTAATTTCGGACGTTTAGTGGTTGTTCGATCAACGCTTAGTCTACTCTGCAACGTCTGTTGATAGACCGAGCCTAGCACAGTCGCATCTATATGCAACGAGCGTCTATCAGTTCCGAGCCAGCTGAGCAACTGACTCGGATCCAAACGTGAAGACGGTCGTATCGATCAGTTTCTCATTAATAGATGCCAGGCTACAAGAAAATCAGTATAAGCTGAATAGAAGAGGATAAAAACAAACTTCGATAATGAAACCAACAAATATACAAGTTTCGATACTATCGGTCCGTGTGAATATGATCCTATGCAACAGCCGCGTTATGGCGGAGCGATCAAGCGCAAACAAAACCATGGTACATATAAAGGAAGGTCTAGCAATGAGAAAAAAGAAGGAGAAACGATGCGAGAATAAGCTTCCACATGTAAACGATACCAAGATTTACCAATACATTAAACTTAACGTTCGTGGGGATATGATTTATCGCGCGCCTAATTCAAATGGCTATGCCAGTCTTTGCGAGAAAGGCCTCCAATTACTACCAAGGGCATTTACAATATAAAACGAAGAAGGACCAACGAGAGGGGAATAAACAAAGAAGGGATACGTGGTTACCGACTTTCTGTGAAACACATAACAACCGTCAAACAGAAGCTACTTTAGCACGTATAACGATGTTGACTACCAGGCATCGCTCAGTAGTTGGGGACGATGAAACGTGGCTGAGGTCACTTAAACAAATGGCAATTCGTTTGATCGGAGCAAAGCGACTATTCACGAATCGAGGAAAGATGGGAAGTATAAGTTACTAAGGAAGAAGGAATAGAAGAAAAACGTCTAACTTTGGCGTTGATAATTTTGCAAGACTCAGGTTGAATAACAGTAAGGGAAATATTGGCTGTAGCTGGAGTAAGACTAAAGAGGAGTAATGCAACATATTTGAAGAAGACAGTGAAACACAGGGCTGACTTTAAAAACAGAAAATCCAAGCAAGGCAATCACGATAATGGTCCAACAGCGCTCAACAAAATCACCACACGCTCCTAATGTTCGTTACACCAATCAGGCGAAGCTGATGGTGTGATGTCCCACATTTATTAATTGCGGTCCACTGCACTTTTGATGAATTGGTGTAATTTCGAGTTCAAAGAAGATATATGCGTTTCCTCTTCCGAACGCGAAGGAATCGTGAATTCATTTAGTGACTTAGAATTGGAATCTGCATTGTAAACGCCGGGAACTCATTCACAGTTAGTATGATTTTCGTGTGTGTAGTACTTGTCGAATGTTCACGTTTTCATGCTGCCGGACACTAGTTGGTATGGTGGTTGCAACCAATAAACGAGTACTGTGTCACTGACGCTTTTATTCCTCGAACGTTGTACATAATACGCGTTACATTATGATTTCATTTGATCAATTGTTCTGTTATTGGTATCGTGTAAAAAACTGATTTAATCATTAGTACGGCATGCTTTCAACTACCACGGTGGATCAACGTTGTCGGAACTAATGAAAATATGCTTTACAACCAGTTTAAGGTCGCCTTCAAAGGGGCACTAAACCAGAAAGTTACAACTAGCGAGAGAGCCGTTTCCAACTTGCATTCCATCGAGGTAGTCACGGATAGGTTGAAAAAACTACGATCTAACGTACTTCCATTAGAGGTGGCACCAGCAATCCAACAATGTCTCTTGGCAACCACGACTTCCACTGAGTACGAAACCGAGAAGATTTTCAGAAATACTTGTGACAACGCTGAAGATAGGCAGCATTGGCAAAGGCAAATGCCTATTTAAAAGGAGAGCAGGTCGAGAACGGTGCATCACAAACAGTGCACCATCAAGCGTTTCCATTCCTAAATAAATTGATTGAGAATGACATAGAGTTATGAACAAGTTGTAACACTCCACGCTCCGACCACCCAGTGCGGCTTTCTTCAGGAGTATTGTAATCGAAATTACACTAACACTTCGTTAGTTTGACTTCGTTCTCATTTCTATTATTATATTTTTCCACACCGGAACGGTCGCTAATGTGCAAACGTTATTTTCTTTTTCTCGCCTCACGTAGATATTTCATCTGAGTGCATCCTGAGGAACAAAATATGGATGAGGATTATGTATTAATTGTCTCAAGACGACAGGCTTTGTATGATTGATTATTTTTGGAATGTAACTCTCACATTGTCACAGTTTGTTTGTATTGCAGTGTGCTGTCGGGGTAATGCTTGGCAAACTAATTCCATAGTGCAGAATTTCGATGCATTTTACTGTGCTTACATGGGGAAGAAATGTGGGGCAGTTGGGGTGGCAGATTCAGTGCTGATATTCTGAGTTAACAGTATTCATTTAGTGGGCAAACGTTAATCAGTTTATGTCTGTTACTACAAAAAGCGAGGCGTTAAGCAAGTGAATTTTCTTTTGGTTTACACTCGCACCACACGGACGTGTTACTGGTGTTCACACTAATATGGTACCCAATTTGCTAGAAAACGAAAGATTATATACTATTACAGTGCAAAAATATACGTCAATCGGTTAAGAACGGGAAGAAATATCAACAAATATGTGAATGACGGAAATGCTACAGAAAAACCATGAGAATTTAGAAAGGGGAAAGAAAGAACTTGAGAAACTCGAGAGGCTAGTTGGGGATAATTGTATGAAAATGAAAGCCCTAGAGCAAAGTTTTGCGGGGATCCGTCATCAAGGAGAGCTTTTGTTCAAGGCTGTGCTAGGTCTCAAAACTGAAGGGGACTCAACAACTAGTAGGAACAGGAATGCTGTCATCGGATACATTCCTGAGTAGAGTATAGAAGATAGTAAAGCCGGACAAAAAGCAATGAGGTTCCACCTGGTAAATTTCCAAGGGCAAGTACATATCCCGGAGCATGTGCCTATTGCAAGAGTTGTCAACTCATTTCTGTCGCTTTAAGGTAGCTCACTCAGTAACGCGTATTTAACAATTCCAATAACGCTTATTCATACGGTCGGGTTAGCGGGACTACCTTTCAAATCCAAGAAATGCCAGAAAGGCCAAGCGAAAGGATTGGACTTTATACGGTACTGTTTAGTAAAATTACAATAAAAATACTATTTCACCTTGAATGTTAATCAACCGGATACATAAATCATCCGACAATGGCGCACAAAATGAAGCAACTAAACAAGCGTCCACAAACCGGATGCAGATGAAGGTGGGAACGTGTCAAACGATACAAAGAAGGAAGTTTTAAAAGACAGGCACTGATAGTTATAAAAAGGAAGGAAGCAAAGGGTTTATGTGCATTTATGGTACAGAATTCATCATGCTTGTTTACCGCACGCAGCAAAAATAGAAAAGGGCAACTTCGGGGTAGACTTTCTGCAAACAAACCAAATATGCCTAAACAAATTCATGTTCCGCATCATACTAGACGAAGGACGAAAAACTAACCAGACGAGCTTCAACAGATCCAACAACGGGCCCAAAATGCAATCGGGGAGTTTTATATAAACCCATGAAGGCTATCGGAGGATAAGGCACTGGGAATTCCAAAGCAACTGCTGACATACCAGAGGTAACCTCTGTCATGCCGTCCAAAAGGCGCAGCGACCTGGTATCACGCCTAACAACGCCTTGTTGTAGGCAGTAAACTACTTGTGTTAAGCTTGCAATCCATGCAGATATTCAGGTTGCCACTGCTTCCAAAATACACAGGCGGGATGTTGGGTTTGGCTCAGACCCTTGGTATAACGATCTGACAATGTTACTTCGTCGTTTACAAAATCTCAATTCGACCGAAGCAATTTCAGATCGTTCAGTCTCAGCACTTCTGGATTTTAAGGATCGTTGTGGATAGGCACGAGCAGACGGCTGTCGATTATTCGCCCAAATGCTTCAACGTAACTAAGCAGCGCTTCCTCATTCATAACTAGCTGTTGAGTGATGGAAGTAAGTACCCGTCGGATGGTCCCTATCGTTCTTTCCTACATCTCGCTCCGATGGCTGGCTTCAGGTGGATTATATTACCGGTCAGTTTTACGAATTAGTAGGCGGTCAGCCATCTTTCTTTGACCCTAAGCTTGCGGCCCCCTCTTCAGCTCCGAATCTGCTCCTAAAACGTTATTGCCGTTGTCGCTATATACGACATCCGGAGCACCACGTTCACCCACAAATCTAATCAGTGCAGTTATGAAAGAAACAGCTCACAGTTAGTGGGAAACCTCCAAGTAGATATCACGGGTTTGAAAACAAATAAACACACACCCGTAACACTTATGTTCGCTTCTTTGACCTTCAATGGACCAAAGTTGTCCAATGTAATATAACGGAATTGGTACCCGTCAGCAGTTACTCTATTTATTGGCACTGGAACCATTATTTGCTCATATGGGTTGGGAAAAAGTTTCTTGCATTTATAACACTTGTTACTCACGTGTGTGACAGTCGCTATCCCTTCTAATAACACAAATTTCGTCCGAATGAATGCACGCACATTTGTGGCACCCATGTGACCTTCAACCTTGTGGTAACGTTTAAATATAAGTTATGAGGCTGTGTAGTACGATGGTGAAGCAACAGGTTTTGTATCGTTTCCGTCAACGCCATCAACTGCTTTTCATGGAAGATACAATAAACCGTCTATTAATACTGGTCGCAATCGAGACAGACGGCTTATACTTCTCCTGTCAGTGGAGTTAGCCTTGAGATATTTCAGGCCATCTGAAATACCTATTTTCTTAACAAGCATGATCAACTTACTGGAGGCGCATTCCAATGTGGACAAAGGCGATGGCTTTGAATCCACCGAATCCCTTTGGCTTCCGGACTTTGGTGAGCAAACGAATCCAACGAAACGAGAGCCATGCCACTGCCTTCATTAATTTTAACCAAGTGGAATATCGTTTTACCAGACAGTCCAAAATGGTTTTCACTGCACGCAAAATTTCAACAGTCGAAACAAGTCCTACTTCGTAGTTCCCGACTGCCAGTGCAGTGAAAGATGATAACTTTGGCCAGCTGCTCTCTGAAAACAATAGAAACTCCGATCCATGAGGCCAATTGTCTATCTGATGTGAAGATAAATGTGAGGCTCTCCTCAATGCTACATCGGCCGAGTTCAGTTCGGGCAGTAAATGTCTCCATTGTGATACAGTGGCATACTCACGAATTAATATCACTCGGTTTTTAACGACTATTGCAAAGCACGAGGATGTATCGCGAATATATTGCAGCAGTAGTATTGGGTCCGTCCACGGAACTAGACGCTCGATACGTATTTTTAGTTCGTCCACAAGGAGCCTCATCAGTCTTGCTGCAAGGACGGTCGACATGAGTTCAAACTTTGTAGTGGTAACCATTTTACGCGCGGCCACCCTTTATTTTTACCTAGAACGAAACAACACTTAGAGGGACCACTCTACGCTGTCAGCTTAATATAACCAGCTGCACCGTATTCCGCCTCATACGACAAGAAAAAACAGGTGCGATTCTACTCCCACGGCAGTAGGTATATTGGGCGAAATACAACGAGGCACCGTAAATCATTGAACGTATTGGGTATTTCCAATTCTTACAGGCTAGACGATCGCTCTCCTCTGTTAAACCATCCAAACAAACGCCCCGAAAACCGAGGTCTTGCAGCAGCTTACGGGCTGGCGGTAGCATTGGATCAACTATTCACAAAGGACCCATAAGAAGGCAACGCATGGCAATATGCCCCTCCTAGCATATGATGCATCAGTGAGGTGCACCTGAAAAGCTGGAAACAATCATTTGCCGCCTCCCACGTCACACCCTAGGCTCTTTGATAGTCAAAATTCTCTAGGTCTAAGTTAACCATTTTGTACAGTCCATCCTTCAAGGGTAGATACTCAACATTAGATGTCTACTTTGTGAGGCGAACCTCACCCTTCTTTAACAGGGCGCGAAGTTCGTCAACAACATCTGTAGCTTCCTCAATCGTTCCGACCGACAACAAGCAGTCATCCACATGGAAGTTCTACTTTATGGCGAATACTGTTGAGATCGTAAAATCCTGTTCATGGTGAGCAGCCACCCGTTGAAGCGCAAAGTTTGAACAGAACGATGAACAAGTAGCACCAAAATGATGAACCTCAGGGGACTCATCTGACGAGAGTGAGCTCCACCACAAGAAGCCTGAAGCCCACCTATCACCTTCCGGAATTTGAACTTGCAAATATACTTCTTCAATATCTGCCGCCATGGCTACCGCATGCCTCCGAAGACGGAGGAGCACTTCAGCGAGATTATTATATTAAACCAGGCCCCTACAGCAGAACGTGGTTAGGAGACGCTCTTTGATACACGACAGCGCAATCAAACACTATTTGCGTTTTGTCCAGCTTATTCGGGTTAAATAGTAGATGACGTGGTGAATACCGTCATCTGGCATACTTAACGTTTTGGGGAGTAACTTTTCCTATATAGCCCTTGATGACATGGCTGAATATAACGGCTGCAACTTCCAGTTTATTGTGGTATCTATTTTGTAGTGACCACCCGAGAAAGATAGAGAAGCTTCCACATTAACCAAGGCGTCTTTATCCTCGATTGGCAGGGTTCGTTTTTCTGGGATTTCCTGCTCAACAAATTCTAGCTCTAACATCCTTTGAACTATTTCTTTCAGAGAAGTCAATCAAACACCCACGTGCTGTACACACTTGGGCATTCCAGGTGTAGCACGAATTGCGCCCCTGAAGCCCCAACCAAAGACTGTTCTGACAGCGTATGTATCATTTCTGGTTCATATTCTTTGTTCCAATACCCAGTTATCCTCGGGAACCTCATGCCTAACAAGAACCCACACATCTGTGTTTGCAATACCAGTGAGGTCAACTCCTGCTAGGTGAGCGCTTCCATCGGGGATGACCTTTCGACCTGCGCGACCGGTAACTCATCAACAGTATAAGCTGACTACAGAAATGGCACTGGTCTTATCCAGAGATTGAATTTAAAATGCCACTTGATCGCACGGCACCATACGAATACCCTGCAGAGTGCGAATCGAAAGCCGACAGGGATTACTCGGCAATTCGAGCTTGCGAGCTATCCTCTCGTCTACTTCAGGGGGTATCCGAATCATCGTTCACAAATGCATACGTTTCAATGGAGCACGTTCGGCCCACTAACCGAACAGGTACAAAGCCCAGAAGAAAACCTTTTGGACTAGTAGAAGTTGCACCACATTGTACAGCCTCTTCATTTGTCTTGGACACATGCGCTGATACGTCATCATACATTAAATTATGGTGATGCCTACCATAATCGGAACTCAGACACTCAACATGGGCTCTACATGACTTGGACATGTGATTGACCTTCAACCAAATAAAGCACCGTCTGCTGAGTCTGGCTGTATTCCGACGTTGTTCTAACGGTCGAGAAACAAAGTACATACATTCTATGAGTTCGTGGTCACCTCTGTACAGGGGACGACGAGCAGGCTGGTTATTCAAGCTGGTGGTCGTCGTTTTAGCACGGCATCTGGACCTCTTGAGGTCAGTGGCATCCAAAGTGTCAGGAGTAGTCCACTTCGGTTCACATAACCTCATCAGTTGGTCACATTCACTATGGCCTACAGGTATTTCGTTTTCAATGAAGGTTAATAAATTGGTGAAGATGGACCCCCTTCTAGTAGTCAGTATATTGTCAGCCATATCAATCTTTTTCCCTGTAGCCTTGTAGGCAACAGTTTGCCCAACCGGATCGAATTAGTCGATCCATTTAACTACCCTGACTTGCCTGCTTGGGGCAGTACGATGCTGCGCACTCGCGTTTGGATGACTAAGCGCCTAAGGCCATCTAAGTCAGAAATACCTAACTTAAGACCACCAAACATTTCGTGCGTTACAGACTGAACGATCTGATGTGGGCGACCAAACTGACTAGTGAGTATGTCTATAGCTTCTTTATATCCTGTCGACCCAGGTAAAAGCACACAACGCTCTATGGATTCTTTCGCTTTACCACGGGAATAATAAAGCAAATATGATAGCCCCTGGTTGTGATCATTCAACCTGGGTGTAGTAATATTAGTCGTCTTAGTGGTACAGAATTGGGAAGCAGCATTGTACTAAAGATTTAAAACCGGAAGTACAATCAACACGTCTACCCGTGGAGAAAGAGGATAAGGTCAGACGAAAGATTTACACCCATTTTAGAAGCCACCCAACGTAAGGAGTGTGGATCGTTCAGCCAAAAGCTGGAAGAGAGTGAAGAATCTGCTGCAAGAAACAGGGGGAATGCTCAGGTGTAATGCCTGGGCCATGGACTGCCCCTCGAATCCTGGATACCAATCCTAGTAGTCTGGGGGAACAAATGGAATAAGCTCTCAAGGGAACTAGAGGGGAAAATAACGTTGCTTTTTCTGAAACTTGGCTACGAGGAGACATGTCCGTGAATAATATTCGTTCTCCGAGGTGTTTGATCCACAGGGTAGATAAAAAAGATGGAAGAATGGATGGGGTTGTTCTGTTGTTAACATCGCAGCACTGTGGACAACGTCAAGAAGAGGAGTTGGCCGTGGGAAATATTCAATTATTAAGCTCTTTCATGACAGAAGGCAGAACAACGTTGCTACTCCTCCGCTATTACACAGGCCCCTCTTCTACTTGACAGGTGGATGAGCAACCACTCAGCGTTGTTTGAAGGCAGGGAGGCACGTCGCAACGACTCCGTATTATGGGAGAGTTCAGTGCTTCCGAAGTGAATTGGAGATCGATTCATGCTGCCAGGAGTGTGTTTGATGAGGCATTGTTAGACCCCTCAATTGAGAAGGCATTATTTCAGCACGTCAATGAAATCACTAGGTGGAGGGATGGTCAGACTGCAGCAGTTGTAACAAGAATAACGGGAAACCCCAATCACATTTTGGACTCGGAGGTCGAAACACCCTTGGGTAAGAGTGATCACGGGGACATACGTCTGCAGTTTAGTTGTGTGTATGCCACCCCATGCCAAACGTCGCACATCCTTCAAAGGCATGAATATCGAACAAATAAGGTCAGATGCGAAGCAGCTGAGTTCGGTTGATTGCCACGGTGTCAGCGATCACAACAGAGCTTCGATCGTAATTAAAGACAGCCTCATGTAACTAACCGATACGCGTGCCTCTGGGGTGGAAAAGTTTCGCAAAAGGAATGCCTGGGACGTACTCGAACAAGTTTGGGGGGACCCTTCAGATATTTTCAGTACAAGACGAGTGGAAAAAAGTATTCTGGAGTACACGGTGAATTCAGCACAAAGGTCTTCTTTAGCTATACCTAGCCGAAGGGGATCAGTAGGAGAGGACTGAGTGGCATTGTTGATAATTATGGCAATATTACCGAGTCACCGTTGAAAAAGGGCAGTTTTTTGCGGGATTTTTGAAGCAGTACACATTGCTGACTCTGGAACTACCGCAATCGGACCAAACGCAGGGACTGCAAGAGAGCCCTTGATGAAGAAAACCGTAATAGGATGGGAGGATGTTAAGATTAGACTGGACAGACTAGGCGTGAAGAAGGTGATCGGGCCGGACGGTATTCATCCAAGGATAATAATACTCCTTGGTCATATTTTGTAGGAACCTCTCATTCTGTTATTCAGTCTTACCCTCCAAAAAGTTCATAACCCCAGATAACTGGAAGTAGGCGGGAGTTCTACCCATCCCGAAGGGGTTAAGGAACACGAGATGGAGATCTACCGACCGATATGTCTAGTATCAGTCGTCTTGAAACTGCTGGGAGGAATTGTTATGGATCGGACTGTGAGGCCAGTTGCTGAGAATAAGCTTCCCTCCGCAAACCAACATGGTTCGTGAGACATAGGTCTTGTACCACCAATCTGGTTTGCTTCGTCTATGAGATCACTGAGAGGCTGGACAGGGGGGAAGTTGGAGGTATGATATCTGGACTTCATGAAGGCATTAGATTCAGTGAACCGCCGATTGCTATTTCTCAAACTACAGACCTTCGCTCTTACTTCAAGGCCGCTACTATGGATACAGAACGTTTCGAAGAACCCCACCTTTTATATAGAAAGAGCAAGTGAAAGGTCCACAGAGGGTTGTGTAGTTAGTGGAGTACCTCAGAGAACGGTGCTCGAAACTACTATTTTTAATGGTCATCAGTGGCCTCGCCAAAAGTTCAATTGTCCCTGCTACATCTATGCATCTATATAGGAAGTCCTGAGAGCAGGCACATACAGGAGGACCTGAATGCTGTTCAGAGGTAATCAAGTGAATGGCGGCTGCCCTTGAATGTGGACAGGAATAATCAGCTGCTTGATGCGGAACAGCCGGAGTCGATCAAGTATTTTGCAAGGAGGGTGAGAAGAAGGGCTGATGAGCGTAGAGACATCCCATGATTTGGAAGTACTCACGGAGGGGAACTACACCATTTCCGAGTGGTGTTTAGAGGAATCCTGAAAAGTAAATGGAGCGTTGTAAATGTTAAAGAAAATGTACGCGTCAGGGAGACCGGAGGCGTTATTACTCCTTTATAAAGCGTACGCGAAGTCTCATTTGGAATACTGTGTGCAGGCTTGGAGCCCGCATATAATAAAGGATACGAAGTTGCGAGCTGGCTCACAGCAATCTCCAACAAGTCGGCTTTCGAAGGATGAGGGAACACCTATCCCAAACCTGGCGAGCATATTGTGTCACATCCGAACACCACGCTAACTTAGTCAGTCCCACCATTAACTTCACTCCACGTCTGCAGTGGGTCGTGACCCCAACACTCAACTGAGTGCGCAATGAAAGATAAGCGGATCTAGTGGGCTGCATTTATTCTTAAAAGTGAAGGCGCATCAAGCCTGACGCACAAACGTTGTTGTAATCAACTCATAGCAGTCGCGGGAAGTTCGAATTCGACTCAGGTTGTCTCGTGCCATATTCATTTTCAAACATTGTGCTGAGCTTTCCTTTTCTTCTCAACTGCTCTAGTATTATTTAGTTCGTTTTTAGTATCCCATTCTGTTTAATATTTAGTTCGTCACATTCCTCAACTTAGTTAAGTAATATCGGGTTGTTTTGAGCTTCTGCAATTAACATTATTAACTGCGTTGGGTGGGCACCACCACTACCCACCTAGTGTTGAGTACATCTTGCATCATTTTCTCTTCCCATCTGCCTCGGTGATTATCTTGCATACATATTGAAACGGTCTGCGTGTAGTTTGTGTTTTAAGCTTGTTCGCGCGAGAGACCACGCCCTTCAGTGTTTCGGTTGTGACGATTGGTTCCACACTTCTTGCCTTGGAATCTCCTTGGAGTTTTACCGAGTTCTGAGTGCGGCCAATCTAGACTGTATCCAACTAAATTGTGATAAATGCAGATCATCTGGGCGGCTGTTTAGTAGATCATTGGACGCGACTAGTAATTCGGTGCTCACTGTTAGTGCAGCCACCGCGTCCGACACCAGTGTTCCAGACCACAGCTTGCGCCTCCCCACACAAGCAGTAGAAATCACGCTTAAATGTAAGGTAAGCAAGTTAAAAGAAGTGCCTGCGTTAGCTGAAGTGGGTGCTGAGTCACCACTTTCGACTATCAATTACTCCCCTATACAAGCAATGGCGAGCTTATCCACCAGTAGGAGTCGTTCATCCGGTACACCGTTTTTAATGCCTGTGAACGAGGTTTTTGGGAGCAAAAACAGAAAAACGTGCACCGTGGGGTCCACGCGCTCTTTTCGAAATACTTGTATGACTAGATCTCAGCTCAAAAGCACTGACACAAGGTCGAATACATTCTTTTCATCTACGACTGAGTCTACTGACGTAGATACAGATTCTTCCTCTATACCAACAACTGCAGCTACACTGCTGACGCTCATTGAGGAACAAAGTTCTCAGCTGGCTAAGATGAAAGTGAACAGTGAATTGCTTAGTACGAGGCTGGCCCGCCTGGCGAACAAGTGCGAGGCAGCTTTCGGCAGAAGGAGGAACGTCATAATATATGGTATTCCCGAACCGTACTTAAGAGACAGCAAACAACGGGTATTTGCGGTGAGACACCATCAGTCAACTATATTTCGTATGGGGGGATTATCAGCAGATGTCGGGATAGGCAGAGTGCTACGAGTGGGAAAATGGAACCAGGTGACCAACGTATCAGGGGAAACAAGACCGGTAGTTTTGGAACTCGTACACCCTTTTTACCGGATCAGCTGCTTGCGAGATCACTGGAGATAAAGACTAAGTCGAATAAAGAATTTGAAATCGTCTCAGACGCGTTAAATCTTGCTTTTCCAAAAAATGTCCGTTACACGCACAAGCCGAAGGCACGGGACACCGATCATTGCCTCCAGTTGGCTCCTCCTTCTATTACAAACAAGTTTCGCGCGAGTATACAGATTCCTCCCGCGTATCTTAGGGTCCCTAATACAGCATCACAAACGTGCAATCCGTTGCCGGAAAAAGTGAAGTCCACCTTCGGGTATAGTCCCACAGAGCCCCCCACCCCAATATAAAAGACCCGATCGGTTGGAGCCAAGGCGTGTGAAAGCCTATTACACAAACGCCTGCAACATAAACAACAAATGGAGTGAGTTACTGGCCATAGCTGGTGCATACGACGTGATTGCCATCGCAGAATCTTGGCTCAGAATGAATACGCAATATGAGGGGCAGTATCCGGAAGGATATAGGAAATACAGACAAGGTAGACCGGACGGGAGGCAGGGAGGAGTGGTGTTACTTTTAATTGCCGAAAGGTATGTGCAGCTGCAGGGCTTCTGTCTCAGTACACCGAGCATTCAACTAGTAGAAAGTGTGGTGAAATGGAGCACACAGACCATCTCAGTCGTGTGTATCTACCGCAGTCCAATGTCGCGAGCCATCGAGGATGCGAAGCTTATATCTCTTTTGAGAGTCATCACTTTTAAACCACACTCCCTGCTAATTCTTGGAGACTTCCACGCTGCTGGCATCGACTGGGAGGAGGAATCAGCCTCTACAGGAAGGTTTGAAGCAGACCTGTCGGAATTCCTCCATGACAACATGTTGATTCAGCACGTGAGATGTAACTCACGTTATAGAACAGGGCGGGTCTCCTCACTGCTTGAGCTAGTGGTAAGCAGACACAAAAATCAGGTTACTTCACCTGCGATGGGTGTTCCTCTTGGGGATAGTGACCACGTGGCTATCACTTTTGAGTTCTGCATCAGATGACAGTCGATACGTTTCAAATTAACACGCAATTTCGGAAGAGTGAAAATCGACAGATTGATCCTAGATGCAAAGTCTTTGGAGTGAAGTCACCCTCAGGAACAGTAGACGAATTTTGGGAGCTGATTAAACGAACTCTACAATTTCTCACAGAAAAACATGCTCCGATGACCAGACGCCGCTCACAGAGCAAACCTCGTTGGTAGAAAACTAGAATAGATAAGGCACAGGGGAAAAAAGAGGGCCTGGCTAACTTAAAAAAACTGGCCATAAGAGGTTTTTACTCTACCTTCGTGAAAGGGACCGTACGATCGAACTTCAGAATGATGCACGAACCGCCTACGAATTAGCACTTGCTCGATAAGCCAAACTCAACCCAGAGCGGTACTATGCATTCGTCCAAGCTAAGCCAGCGATGCGCAGGGAGATAGGTAGCCTGAAGCTCGCTGATGGCAGCCTACTTACCGGCGCTCATGAGAAAGCGGAACATCTGGCTTTGCACTTCGCAGGTGTCCACCGTAAGGATAGTCAGTATAATCCTACAGTAGACATACATTCTATGCCGATCGTAGAAATGACTCACGAAGACGTCACACCTGATGCGATAGAGAACATACCGCGGCAGTTAAACACACATAAAGCCCCGGGGCCGGATGGCATTCACGCGGATATCGACCGTCCGTTAGTCAGTGTATTGGCCGTTCCAGTGAACAACCTGCTCAACCAATCTATCGACGAAGGTAGAGTGGTTCAGGACTGGCGTGAAGCAAATGTCATAGCTCTGCACAAGGGCGGAAGAAAGGAGGCAACTGGTAATTATCGACCAGTGACTCTCACTTGCATTCCACTGAAAGTGTGCGAAACAGCTGTTAGAAATAAAATTGCCAAGCACCAAACCGAGAACAAACTGTTGGATGCGATTTAACATGGATTCGTTACGAAAAGGTCTTGTATTTCGAACCTGTTATGTATTCTGGATGAAATAACACAACGATTGGACAGGGGCGAACATGTGGAAGTATGTTATCTAGACTTCAGTAAGGCATTTGACTAGGTAAATCACCCATTGCTACTGCTGAAACTAAAGCATTACCAAGATGTGTCTATTATCATTCGGTGGATAGTGGGTTCGCTCTGTAACAGGGTGTTCAGAGTCACTGCTGGTGAATCCAGCTCACACGTATCCCCTATATTCAGTGGAGTACCACAAGGGTCAGTACTCGGTATTGAATCGTTCGCAAACGATTCAAGTTCACAACGAGTGACGCGTAATCTGTTGATCCAAATATGCCTATCTCAATATCCAACGGCAAGGAAGATTATTTATTTTCGAAACGGTTAATGAGAAGGCGCTCGTAGAAACTGGATTTAATACGGTACTATTTGAATCAATGTACATGAAATTTAAATATCTCACCTCGATTGTGAAAAATCCCCAGAAATTGAATAAGTGATAAGCCTGTACAACAAATCTGACAACTAGGCACCGCTCAGTAATGGAGGACGATAAAACGGAATTGAGCTCACTCAAACAAATGGTCATCGGTTGGGTCGGAGCAAAATGACTGTTCACGCACCGAGAAATGGTAAGAATTATAAGCTATTCAAGAAAAAATATGGAAGTAGAATGTCCAATTTTGACATCTAAAAATGCACAAGGCTCTGACTGAATGAGAGTAAGGGAAACGGCTACAGTAGTCGGTGTAAGAAGGAAAATGATCAATACTGTTTATTCTTAGGGAAAATTGAGGAAAGATAAGGCCACCCTTCAACACTGATCAAGCAAACCACAGCGATCTCAAAAATAATGCAACAGACCTTAGCAAAATCAACACTGGGCACCGAAAACCAGCTGGTTTTCCAAACTCGAGGTGGCAGTAGGAACAGCAATGATCAACCGGTTTAGTGGAGGGATCCGTACCTTCTGTCTTATCCGTAGCGACCTGCTGTTGCTTTACGGACGCTTCTAGAAACAAAGCCATCTGATGTCCTGTTTGACAGTACTATTTGCAGTTTTTATTGACGCCTGACTTCCGTGTCCGTCATTATCAGGCAATACCTCGATGATAAGACCAAAAACCCCTAGAAGCCCCTTCGTGATGAGAAATTACATCGACTACCTGAAGGTCGCGCGAAGCCTTGAAACATTTAGGTGTGATCTGTAAGTAGTGCAACACTACTGTGAAATCTGTCTACAGTACATTACTTATTGGAATTCTCCACTCACGAATCGGGAAATTCATCAGCTTGGACGACAGAACGGCTGCCGTGAGCTCCAACCTTGGTATCGTAACTGCCGTCTTTGGGGTCACTCTAAATTCACCCATCAGAAAGCCAAATAGAATATTGCTAGTTGGGACAACCACCCTTAGATAGCCCACTGCTCCGCAGCCGACTTCAGACGCATCACAGAACATATTAAATTCCACAAGGTTTGCTGAGGAAAGTCCATGAACCATGCGTCTGGGCAATACTACGCTGTTCATGGATTCGACATCATTCAGCCAACCTTTCGATCGTACCCAATCATGCTCTTTTATATCGGGGTCCCAACTGATGCCTTGGTAACAAATGTCTTGAGGCGACCTGCGAGCCGGCAATAACATTATTGCAACTGTTCTCAAGGGATCGTATAACGAAGCCACACAACTTAATATTCCTCTTTTCGTGTTACCGGTGTGAGGGAGGTTGGTCTGAAACCGGAGGCAGTCTTCTGCTACATGCCACCACACGCTCAGGGCTCGTTGGTATTGACAGCTATGGAGTTCAACATCCCGGGTGCTAAAAAGTTTTTCTTCATTGGTTAAATGTTCAATAGCCTCACTACAGTTAGAAACCCACTTGGTGAGTCTAAACCCACAAAGCCGCAGCATCGCTCGAAGTTCATCTACTACAGCCCTGGTCCCGGATATTGAGTCGAATGACACAAGACAGTCATCCACGTTGAGCTTTTCTTTCACTACTATAGCAATCTTTGATAGAAACTGCTGCTGATTAAACACAGCTAACTTTTGTAGTGCAAAACTAGCACACAATGGCGAAGATGTTGCCCCAAAGGGGTAGACATGCTGATCGTTGGTATCCGACGGTTCTTCGAGCAAATCAGAACGCCACCAAAAAAAAATTAATGCACAACGATCACGACATGGCACTCTCATCTGCAGGAACGTCTCATCAATGTCAGCGGAGACTGCCACCGGGTATTTGAGAAAACGCACGAGTACTCCTAACGAACTGTTTTTCAAATCCGAACCCTGGAGTAGGGGCTTGGTGAGGAACGCATCTCGGTGTTCGACTCCACCACCAGAGATTACGCGTATCTTACCAGGTTTAGTCAGGTCAAGTACAGGATAGGGTGGCCAGTACCATCTCCTTGTTGTAATTTTAGCACTCTTTTTTATGTATCCCTTCTTGATGTGCTCCAGTATCAAGGCGGAATAGCCAGCGTCTAGCTGTGGGTCTCGAAGCAACCTTCGCTTCAACGCAGCAAGGCGTTTCTCGGCCATCTCTCTATTATTGTACAATGCCCGACTATGTTGTCTCCACGGCATGCCTGTTTCACAGCGACCGCCCTTAAATATTACATTGCTTTCAGTTATAGTTAATGCTTTTTTGTCCTCCACAGGAAGCTCTTTGTCCTCCGAAGTGTTTCCGTCGGTGAAATCTAACTCACACGTCCTTCGGGTCAAATCATTCAACGAAACCTGACGTGATTCGACGAGGTTTACACGACGCTCATTCCAGGATATGGCATGACACGGACCTCGGAGACTCACGCCAAAAATGGTCTTACTTGCATAGGGCTCAATGCCACTTCCCAGTCTCTGTTCCAGTACCCAGTCTGCTTCAGGGACGTCGCATCCTACTAGAACC